>VOMN01047183.1:0-14603 GCA_014899125.1 Orchestia grillus | reverse complement strand
TTCGGCATAGCGTTGCTTACATTAATGAATCCGGGAACTTTGTCTCAATGTAAGCGGGTGAATGTTACAGTTAGAGCGTGTGAGTGCTGCAGTTCGGTCGCACGAGCACCAGAAAATGTGTAATTATGTTACAAAGTAACCGGGATTGAATAATTGAGCAAGCTCTTCATTATGAAAACTACTCTAAGTAAAAAGCTATGACTGAGTGGTGCTGTAATCTGTTAGAAGAAAGAAGCATCCAAAATCGATCACGGATATCAAGAGAACATTTATGAATATTTGGTTGAGCAACAATACAGAAAAAATCTGACGGAAATTTTTATCCTATAAAAACTCTTTATTAAATTTCCAAATTCAACATGCCATGAATATCCCCCAACGTTTAAGAGCTCAACTTAGATATTCAGCGTGCAAAATTTGCAATTTCCGTCTTTGCAAAAATAATTCTGGTAATAGATGTTCTAACTCCCTTGAAAATATTAAGAAACGCGTAGGGATACCTCAGGTAGATCCTAAGCAACAGTCGTCTTTTTTCAGTAATTAGTTGAAACCTTTTTCCCTGAACTTGATAATGTAGTCTAGCTCCTTTACATTTGCAGTGACAAGCTGTTTTCCAGTGGTGAAATCATAGTCTGTCATGAACTTAAACATTCACACGAGCTAAAGCCGGTGAACAGGTAAGCTGCTACAGAATTTCCATTGTTTTCGTTTAAATTAGAGTAAAAACGTAGAGTTTGTGAGGAAAATAATCTTCACCTCACGGCACGTGGCCATTTCTGACCACGGAAGACTTGATTGCACGGACGAAGGACACCACTTACAGAGAGCGATGACGTCACGCTGCCCACTCTCAGTGGACCTTCAGCGCGGGGGAGGGGGGAGGAGGGAGGGCCCTGGGGTGCATATCCATTTCTCAACGCCACGGTAGTCTTGCATGATGGCTTAGCGAGGCCGTCCTGCTGAGTCATGCTTCCTTTTCACCTCAGGCCTGACACTAGACACGCCTTCTTCTCCTCGACACGGGCTGTCGGGTCGTCAGCTTGCACGGTGAAGTGCACTGGCGCGAGTGCAGGTGTTGGCCTGCGCGGCGCAGGTTGACGTTTCATGCTGGGCTCTCACATCAGTTTTTTTCTGAACCCAGGCTCTGAAATGATCTACAGACTGTAACTGCTTCAAAGACAGACATCACCTTACAAATTGTACGAGAATCTGCCTTTTTTTGCAATTGAATGCTACGATGGTTATTTGAATAATAGTTACAGAAGTTGAGTTAATTTTTTGACATTTCGAGTACGCTGTTCAATATCGTATTTTTCACAGTAATGAACGCTATTTTGTATGACAAGCTATGGTCATATAAGCCTTTTTCCCAATATTTATTGTACCGTGAATGACTGCAACTCCATTTTTCCACTTAAATTTATAAATGTGTAAATATTTCATGAATTCATATATATGTATATAAACTATCGAGCTATATCGCCATTAGTCATAGCTTCTTTGGTCTATACACTATTTACAGTTCGATTCAACTCCAGTTAACATACTCAGTTGTTTCAAAATCCACCATTTACATTTTGTCTATGTTCGTTCGGCCAATGAATCAAGTTATGCATCCTTTTGAAAATACTTGAGAATGTTTCCTCAAAGATCATGTAACGGAAAAAAATTGATTTCTTTCCTCGCACAAAACTTGCACGTTTTATCACGTACGAGTATAGCTCCAAATATGAACACATAAAAGAACAAGAATAGCCGTTAGTTATTTCTAGGGTTCGATACTTCGTACCCGAAAGAGCGCTCTGCAATGTTATACCAAAAATAGAAAAAAAAACAAGCGCATTAACTTGAACACTATTGTCTATCATAACTTTCTCGCAACGTGTACGTTAGACAAGTTACTAAAGTTAAACGAGTCATTTAATGACAATGATAGAGTCAAGTTAATACAGGAGTATGCCCTGTAGACTTCGCAGTTCGCAGTAGTTGTTCACGGCGCTGCTAGAGCGGAGAGTCATTAACTTAAGTCCGGCCTCAGCAACAGAGTTTTAACCATCAGGCGGCTGTTCTGTTAGCAAGTCAAACACTCGCATAGTTCATGGACTGCAGTGAACTTAGTAATGAATCATTTATGAAACTCAGTGTACGGTATTAGAATTTCTAATTGCCTGTTTTCATGCCTTTGCTCATCTGCTTCAAAGTGTAGGACTAGTTTCATTAAGAGGATCTACAAACTTCATGCAAGAGTTTCATCTTACAGCATGCACAAGTTATGCTAATGATATTGGAGCATCCCCCTTATTTCAAGCTGACAGTATCTAAAAACATGTGTTTTAAGTTTACCAGCAACGATAGAGGGAATAAACTATTCGTCTCTGGAAAAGTATCCAAAAGTTCTCCCTGACAAATTGCGGCCGGTGAAGATTTCCGACCACAGCTCCGTCCACCCAGAACGAATTGCGCCAAATTTCCACTCCTGAGCGAACAAATTTTAAGAATGAGATAGAGTTGTCATCGTAATGTTAGTTGCACGCTTTGAAATCTCGAATTCAACGTTGTGTAGAAATCCCAAACGTTGTCGATGTCTTATCAGCGTCTCTAAAATGCTTCAAACCGAATTCTTCCGCTTCACGCATTGTACAATTCACGGACAACATGACATCACATCAAAACTCCAGTAAGCTTCGTGGCATTCCATGAATATTAACAAACACCTGTAAAACTTTCTTCTACCAAAGTTAATTTAGCTCGACAAAAATTATTGCCTCTCGTGGCTTTCGTCATCTTTCACCTGAGGTTTAATTTGTTTTTGAGTTCGTAATAAAGTAACACGCCGTCAAGGAGCAGATGTAAATACATATAAATAATAAATTTTTCACCGTTTAAGTGCTAATAATGAACATTCAGTTCACATTAACACGTTTCTCACATAGCTGCAGTTTTCAAAGAAACGCATTTTCGTGAACCTTGTGAACATAAAAAAGATTTTCAACGAATTGTCTAAGCCCTTACTTCCTAGAACTTAATGTCATGCTACTGTTCGCAGTACAGAATTTAAAAGCAAATTAAATCAGCTCATGTCCTACAACGAAAATCATTAAGTTAAAAGGACCAAAGTATGAGTCTGATCGTTCAGAATATCGGCATTTCAATTAACGACGGCATCAAATAATCTGAAGTTCAGTTTCTCACTTGGTAGAGAAAATGCATCCTTTACAGCTCAAATCAGAAAGTAATTACTGATGAGAGGAGCTTACAGAAAGAAAGCCTCAGATTTATTTGGCACTGAGGGCCTACTCTGTATGTCTGACTGTTTGCTTGTCTGAGATACTGCTTTGTATGTCTAACTTTTTACATGTCTGAGGTACTGCTCTGTATGTCTGACTGTTTGCATGTCTGAGGTACTGCTTTGTCCGTCTGACAGTTTGCATGTCTGAGGTACTGCTTTGCATTTCCGTACATGTGCTATGCCAACACACTTCTAAATTCTACCATAAATAGCCCAGTGGCTCGGGAGGTCGTACATCCTGCGTTGTCGTAATGGTTATCGTACCTTGGCCCTCGTGCAGAACACACAACACCCACTCGGTCACTAAGCGGCTCCAGGGCCTGTGCTTCTAGTTACTGAACTGGACGCTTTCATCCATGGGTACAGAGTCACAAAAATTTTCCTTCGCCTTCTCGTCAGAAAAGTTAATGAGACTAAGTTTCTGGGAGCAGCGATTCGTTTTCAGTCACTGATTGGAGCTATGATTTTTTTAATTCTGGGGCTGTCTTAACTAAAATTTTGGGGATCGGGTAAGAGATTTTACATTTGTTTTCAATGCAAAAACTCCTCAGTGACCAACGCACTCATGTCAACGGAAAATAATATTATGAAGCCCAAACTCCTACCACGAACGACAAAAATTTTGAAGTTAACACTTTCCATCCTGATGGTAATGTGAGTAGTTTAATTGACTGACTAAGATAGTTTGGTTAGATGGAAAAATCTAAGGGCACCTGTTTCAATTGTAAAATTATATTTCATGGTATGAAAATAATTTAATGGTACTTCGTCATTACATTTCAAAATGTTTATTCATTCCAAGTGGCATGCTCTTCGCTGCTTACAAGCTCACTTACAAGTAAATAACCAAAACTTTAGTTTCATAATTTCATTCATTTACTGATCAATAAGGTAAAAATTTTCAACGAGTATGTTATGCGAACATTTTCTTCGTATCGGAACTTATTTCCTAGTTCAGTTTTGCTTTCAATCTTTCATTCATGTTGGTCTTGGAGAGTCCAGCGTACACTATCGTTCTTTCAACCTACCCGTAGAAAATGAACATTCAATGCCCCTTGGGATTGCTGAACATTAAGGCCCACCTACACGTGCTCGTTTTGCAAGCAGCCATGAAGCTTCGTATGTTGCAGCCGATCTGGAGGTTTTTAACAACTTTTCGTTGCCTTTAGTAGCCACATTCTGGGATATGGGACAATTACGTTGAGCCCTTTGGAAAACCATAACTGTCTAAATTGAAGAGTCTTGATCGGGCTACTTCGGGGCTTTGGGTTCTGGTGGGTCTTTTTCATTAGGATAGCTGGCAGGAATATTAGTTCATTGCGTTTTCTTTTTTCGTAATTAGCGATTGTGCTGATCATTACGAGGATGTTGTTGCAGCCAGCGTTGTTCGGACGCTGTGACCCGTTTGAGCAGGCAGTGCTGCCCATGAGCGTGAGCCAGCAGCAGGCGTCCGGTGCCGCCACCCAAATTTGATCAAATATTCTACCCGATTTCAAAGGTTTCATACACTCTAAAAATTCACATTCAGTCTACGGAGAGTGCGGCCAGTATTTAAGTACCCCGTTGATGGGCGAAAACTTTTTTTTAAAGTTTGCAACTTCGTAAAAAAGAGTACCTTAAGAGCACAAAGTTTAGAAGCTTCAAATATCAAAGATACATGGGCATAAAATTCTATAACGAGAACAATAACGGCCTCTGTGCATAATTAGGTTGAAACAGAAAAAGCTAACAGAAATGTAATTTCGCGTCTGTGCAATAAAAATGTAAAGTAGTGGAAATAATGGATTCACACTCCTAAATTTGTTTAGAAACTTGTTAATACTGCTCCAAATGCTCTGAAATTCTCACCGGATAGGGACAATTTAACCAGATTTTGAAATTGGATCCCAATTTTTGTGTAAGATTATTTTTCAAAAAGTAATTAGACAAGTCAGGAATTCATAGTTAAAATTTGTTCGAAATAAAGGTAGCACATTTGAAATAAATTCTATTTCTGTATTACTCTGCCCCTGGCGATGTCGAAACAGGTCAAAACTAAACACCGGCGTGATACTGTCTTGTACTATATACTTGTAAATCATAAATCTACATTTTATATCCAATTATCACCAAGGGTAGTAGGTGCAGCCTTGCAGATCATGAAAAGGTCAAATAAGTGTTTTGATAAGTGAAAGATTCACTGACTCTAAGATTTCTAAAAAGATGAAGAGATCCAGGAAGGTAATAGGTAACTACTTGCAAAGTCCAGGTACCAGTGGGCAGAAGAAATCAAGTAGGCGTCCACCAAAAGTAAGTCCGACCAAACAGGGAACACTGTTGCGTGAAGCATTTCGAACGGGACACAGTTCACAAAGCTTACAGCCATCTTTAAGCCCAAACGTGACACCGAGAAGAGTAAGGTCAATTTTAGGCTCATCAAAAAACTTTGTATACAAGAAGCGTAAGACTGTCCCAGCACTTACAAAGTTACTTAAACTTGAGAGAGAGGAGTGGGTGCGGGAGAAAATGCAGTGAAACATCAGAAATTTGTCTGAAGTGACTTTCTCATCAGGAAAAAGTTCAACTTGGGTGGACCTGACGGCTCTCAGTACTACTGGCGCTACTTGAGAAAGGAGAACCAAATTTTCAGCAAGCGACCTTTTGGGAAGGATCTCTTATGATCTGGGGAACTTTTTTCATCAACGGAGCGACGTATTTAGTGAAATGGAAGGTAAAACCCTCAAAATAGCATGCAAAAGTCTTAAAACCGCGTCTTCTTCCGCTTTTGGCTAAATATCATTCACAACAAGTCATCTTCTAGCAAAATAACGCAGCCATCCCCACTACAAGGCTTATTTCAATTAGGCTTAACGATAACAATATTGAAATCATGAGTTGGCCTGCAAAGTTTCCAAACTTCAGTCCCATCCAGAACCTATGGGGCATTTTATCACAGCAGATTTATGCTAATGGAACATGATGTGCTGATAAAGAAACACTATGGATTGTCATAAAAGAATATTAGGCGAAAAAACCAAGCACAGGACTGTCAAATCTGATCAATTTCGTCAATAACCATAGGGTTGATGTGCTTCTATTAAAAGGGAGTACAAGTAATTATTAAAAACTAGAGTTCATTGCTCAAATTGTTGTTTCTGTATTGTAAGATGCAATTTTAACTTAATGTGACATCTTTATTTCCAACCAATATTATGTATAAGTTCATGATTTATCTAATTACTTCNATAATTCATTTTTAAACAAATTTAATAGTGTGCTATCATTATTTCCCCTGCTTTTTTACCAAGTTACTGAGCTGAAATTATTTTCTCAATTTTAGCCTAGATTAAGCATGTATGAAAAATGAAAATAATTATAGTGTCTTATCGTATTTTTGAAAGAAATCAACCATAGAACTTATATGTCAATGCATTACTGTCATGGGGAGTTTCCCTCCCATAAATTCATAAAAAGAAACATTGCCAAAGTCGCTACGCAGTCATTATTTTAGATAGAACTTGCAGTCAGTCCGGTAAAGAGAGGCCCCTGAGCGCGAGTCCAATGCATTCAACACCTGCTAAATGACCATTCCCCTAAAGTGAATAAGAGCAGGAGTGGGAGCGCTGTAGGTGAACTTCTGAAATTTCGAAGATATTTAAGAGCCCCTGAAAGGGGGCTTGAATAAGGAAGGCCATGGCTTGCTGCCGCTGTTCGATGCCATCGTCTATGTCTGCCCTGTGGCATGCTCTATAAGTAGCTATGAGCATTTGTTCTTGTTGTTTTAACTAGTTAATTCCATTACGCATGTATTAGAAAGATTAACATCAGTGCTTCTTGAGCATAGTTTTCTGTACCAAAAGAAGTTTTACCGTGAAAGAAACCACCGACTATCATAATTTATTTTCAGCATATTCCTTTTGTTCGCAGTACTCTGCACTCGTTGAATTTTGCAGTAATCTTCTGAAGCTCAGGTTACCGACATTGTCTCGGATGCTTAAATATCTTGTAATACTTCGTTTTTGTTGAGTAGCATACGCATGGATATCAGTCAAAAAATCACAAGCAAATGCTAGTCTTAGCATAAGCCAGTGAGCTGCATTTGAAGAAGTCATCATCGTCAGTGAGGTGTGTAGGAACTTAGGACGCAGACTCAACAGACGGTAAATCTTCCGATTGTCGTATCTCTCCGATTAAATATTTCATTATCTTCTATATTACCTCTGAGTCATCAAGATGGAAGTAAATTTTCATTACTACATTGTAAGGAGCATGATATAATCGCTTAAACGCGTTTTATTTAAGACGCCTTCCTACACGTAAAAGTTATCAAAGATATTTCGTGCATTTGTGAGACAAACCATTTCCTGAACGGTCTTTTCGCGCACAAATCGCTCGTCTCCTAGAAAAAAGTAAGATGGTCGATCGCTCTGGCGACTTAGTCATTAGCTTCGGGCCCCGGACCATCCTTCAATCTGTTTCTGGTCTCGCACCATCGCGCATCTGATATCAGACTTTTAGAAAAAGATTGCTCGAGAAGGTACAATTCTTACCCAGTGACTATGCACCAAAAATACAAATGACTATGCCATTAAAAATTAAATAAACCGTATAGAAAACTTGCTTATACTTTTAAAGTATATTCAGGTAGCTGTTTGAGTACTCAGTTCAGTATTTTCGTCTCAGTAACTCACGTAATTAAAGGTCATTCATCCAAGAATAGTCAGTGATCTGTTTAGGTAAGGGCATTGAATTTCGAAAAAAACTGGATATTTTTAGACATTTAACTAGCCCAAAAATATATTTCGAAGTCTCAAATTCACTCATTATTAGTGCTAGTAAAAGATATGTGTGGTTTTGTTTTTCTATTAAAAGTTTTATGTGTAACCATTCTTCCCCCGGAAGTGGGTTCACATGAATCATGGCAGACCCAAATAATTCAATTGTAGCAGGCCTTTTTCCACTGAAAATGGAAATTTTTGGTCACACTCAAATTTCACGGATGGCTTCAAGAAAATTTAAAAACAAAAATCTAAGCCGAGTAATAAACGAGTATTAACTATCAGAGACACGAAAAGCGAAAATCTAGCTATTTCTGCCGAGTAAGTGTTTATTCCGAGCTGTTATGCTGAAAAATGTAGCCCAATACTCGTCTCAGTTTCAAATCGGAATATTTCTCGGTATGTATTACTTGAAACAACTTCGGATATAAATCATAACTACTACGTAAGTACAGGATGTTCTGTTTGATTGCCGATTTCACACACGTAATTTACCACCTAACAAAACCGCATATTTATGTTATCATTATCTCTCAGATCATTTTCGGTGGTGACAGACTTCACCTTAAATTGTGCACACGACATTTCACTGAAGGTGAGCACAGCACGTCTCCAGTTTGAGTGTCTGTGCAGCATGAGCTGCATTTTCATACCTGATTTTATTCGAAAGTCAAAGATTTGCAAGAAATAAGTTAGTCAAAGCAAAACACTTGAAACAACGTAGGATTGCCTCATTGCTACGGAAATAATGGTGAAAGTTTCTAGTTCTAGTCTTCATCTAGGCTTGGTTTGACACGTGTATTAGTTTACAGTAGGATTCTGTAAATAAATATAAACAATTTTTCTCCACGGTGCTAATTAGGTATAAGTTCAAACTTTTTCCACGGAAACTATATCATACTCCCACTTCTGCTCCTCCAACGTTGTAAGAACTGATGGATAATTGAAGTCTTTGAAAAATTCATTTTTCCTTTTGAACAAAGGGAATTTTCGACGGAATCTTTCCTTCAACAACTACAAACAACAAAGGTAGACATTTTGCACCAACCTTTGATGAAGTCGACAGCCTGCTCGAGGCCGTATGTGTCCTTATCACAATCATCGAGAATGAGGGCACCCACTCTGTTGCCCCGAGCGATGACTCCGTTGTGGGGGTCGTTGATGTAGTCCAGAGTGAAAAGCATCGCCTCCAGGGCCTGGATGCCCCCCTGAGGCATGACAGGGCCGCAGATCATGTCTTCCTCACGCTCGTGCACCATCATGAGGCCTCCTAACATGATGTTGCCGTCTAACTCTACGAAGTAATTCTGCGGCCAATTCCTATCTATGGACGAAGTTGTCTTTGTCTCTCCTAATGTGTTGGAAACCGAAGCAGATTTGTCGTTATCATTGTGCTCTTGCCCGGTTGATTGATGTTCCAGGTCTTCATTTTCCGAGCTGTCATGATCATTTTTTGCATCGTAGGTGTTATAAATTAGCTCCGAAGTTGGCTGAACCAAATGCATTTTCTGAATGTCAAGCTTCTCCAAGGAACTCAAAAAAGACTTTCCTACCACCGACATAACACGTTCTTTATTCTCAGCGTCCTGATGATCGCCTCTGGCACCATTTTTGTGCCTCCGGCTCGTCTTTGATGCTGAAAATTGTTTAGGAAAATTGGAGTGACCTCCTGCGGAGGATGTGTAGCTCATTTCTTCATTCGAAATGTGCTGAGATGAAAAGGCTTGTGAGGAATCCAATGAGCTTGGAGGTAGACCCTCGTAGCTCAAAGCATGACGATCTCCAGCTGTATCCTTTGAAAGATTTCTCCAACTATCATTTCTGAGAATTAAATCCCACACCTGCGAACTAATTTGATTAAGTTTGGTATCTCGATCTTGAAAACGGCTCTTCTCTCTTGCATTGGGTAAATTGGAATTAGACTCTTTGTGCTTGGCGTGACGGATCTTCTCTTTGAAGCCAGGACTCAAAGCAGTAAATTCTTTGGAGTTTGAATAATCCTGAGCCGAACTACGCTCCTTTTTTCTTATTGTTTTAAAGGTACGATGTAGTTCCTGATGCTTCTTTTCCACGAGATGTTTTTTTCTAAAAGGCGAAGAGCCTCTGTATCCATTGGTAATTACTTCCAAGGAGGACGAAGCTGTGTTTGAGGGTGTTGGTAATACATCATTCTCGTTAGACCTAATTCTTGTTTCGTACGGATTTATTATATTTCTAACCCAGGTTTCATTTTTTAACTTTTTGTTTCTGGAGACTGTTCTTCTACTACGATCAACTAAATCCTCTCCGAGATGGACTTGTTCGTAGTCAGTGCCGCTCAAGTCATCTCTAGCTTCTTTTTCTCTATTGTATGGAGCTGGCAGCCGCTTTTTTCTTCTCCTCTGACTGGACTTCCTTTTCGAGACCGTTTTATTTCCATGCCTTGTTCTTACCAGGGGCCTTCCGTTAGGCTTCAGAGGCAATCTCAGTTCTGCGCTATCAAGACGAATTTTACGGGAAATTTCTCGTGCGAATGCTTCATTATTGTCTCTGTTTGCAGGAGAGCCATCTCCTTTGAATTTCACCTTGCCCTCAGCTGAGGCCAGCGCGGCTACTTTCCTTCTTTTTTTGCGGTACACATTTGATATCCCAACTGCCAGCCCCCCTTGATTCTCTTCATCTATTTTAACTCGCTTTATATTTTCATCGATAAGATATTCATCGGAAGACCGTTTTACGAGTTCCTTACTTTCACTTGAGTTTCTTTCTTCCTTGCCTTCGGTTAGCTTCTGTAAACTTTTATGACTGGAATGGCGGAATGAATGCCTTACGGGAGCGCTGGCTTGTATTTGTGAGGTTTTCAAATAGCTTGTGAAGCCTTCTTTGTTGGAAGGTTTTAAGTTGACCGGTGAAATCTGGAATTGATTTTTGAATTCGTCACCTGTATTGATCGAATTATTTTGATTAACATCTACCTTCAGAGTCTCATTTCGGAGACTCGAATCATCCGTATACTCGCTGGAGTTAATTTTGGTCACTTGAGTTTCACTGTTCGCGATATTAGATGATAAAATAGTAGCGATATTTAGTACAACACATGAGAATAGAAATACGGTATATTGCACGATCATCGTAAGTAATCTTGAGTGAATATATTCGTCGTTTCTCTCTTCGGTAACATGAAGTGGATCACGACGCCACTACCGTAGCTTCCAGATCCCAGTTTTCCATTTTCTCGCACTTGAGCACTTACCGTGCCCTGCTTCTTAACGTACGTGCAAATTTTTCTCGGAATAGGGACTTCTGTCTTTTGTCACTTAACAAAGTTTTAATAGAAAATTTACGCGTGGAGGTCTCTTCTATTCTTGTACGTTCATATCTCAACCTCACATTTAAGGACAGAACCTTCACGCCGATTGACACCTGTTTTTCCAGCGATCGCTTTCTAAAGGAACAACACTAATTGTGATGTTTGCAAAATACGATTAGCATCTACCCAATGTATTATTTAGCTTAACAAAGGACTCAAAAAGTTCTATAGCATAAAATTTTAGGAAACTGGATTGAAAGAATCAAATCAAGTGATGAGTTATCAGATCTGCTTCGTCGTGTGTGAACTGCAAGTCTTCACCTGAAAAGTTTTAAGCCAAGTCGGACTCTCATTTCCATCGCACCGATGATCTTGAAGCGACGACAAAAAAACGTATTTAACTTAACATTTTGATTTCACAAAATGAATCACGTTACTCCGGAAATAAAATTGGAAATCATTTTCTAGGATTAACAAGCAGCAACACAAAGTTACATTGACACTTGCTTCTGTAAAAAAAGGGTGACAATATTTTAGTCTTTCTGAGGGAAGTTAAAACAGACATGCGATATACGACTTATATACTAACGGCTTATACGTCTAACTCAGTCATTAGTATAATAATATTATCGACCACAAAATGAGCGCAACGTAAACTAACTTAACAGTCAAAATGTAGAGCACTAGGAGCCCTGAACTACGGCCTCCTCAGGTGATGTGCCAAATTTCTGTGAGTCGCGAGCATCGTTATGTTATCTGTCTTTATTATTTCTCCTTACTCTTGAAGACGATTACCGTGAATGGTTAATTTTGAGGAAACATCATACGGGAATGACGTGCATCACAACAGCAAGCCCTTCCTTCTAGATGACGTACATTTGTACAATGAGCTCTTGAAACTTTAACTAAAGTTAAAATGACTCTGGGTTTGAAAAAGCAAAGCTTAAAAATGAGCTCAGGTTTTACGAGAAGTCAGAGACACAAAAGAGTTCCTCCAAGAATTCAGAAACAGTAAGTTTGGAAAACAAGTACAATTCTCACACCGACGTTTATTTTCTTACGAAGTCATCTCTGGCGTTATGGCAGAATGTGCTGGATTCACTGAACATTTCGACGGCGACCTGGCCATGTTGCCTGACTACTTGCATTTCGATTCCAAGAGATGGCAAGGCGTTTCTGAACATTCCGTGAGCCAGTCTAGGGAACAGAGCGGTATTGGATGGGGAAATTCCACTCTTATGGTCTTACCGAATGCGGGAGGTTAAATCGAGAGAAAATTGAGTAGAAATAGGGAAAATACATCAAAAATAATTAAACGTTAGACATTTTAAATCGGATACGGTAACGCGAACTAGAAGTAGTGATCACAAGGCCTTTGAAGTTCGTTCGCCATTGAGAGGCTCCCGTCTAAATCCAAATTGACCAAGTGAAGGCAGCCTTGATGCTCGTAGGCCAAGTCCGCATGAAGGCAGCCTTAATGCATGAAGTCCGCTTGAAGGCAGCGTTGATGCACGTAGTCCAAGTCTACATGAAGGCAGCGTTAATGCATGAAGTCCAAAAGCAGGTAACTTTAATGCAAAATCAATAAGCAATTTGCAGTATTTGCTTCACCAGACAAAAGTCCTACTCGGTTGCATCAGAACAGCGCGGCTAATGTCGCTCCGATTCTGCTTTTGAAAAACTTCGTCTAAATATTTAATGCAGCGTTTACATCAAACAACATCGTTCATAATACATATACGTGTAAATGAAAAGTACATTACTTGAGTATAATGACAATTTAGACGTTCTTCACGAGAGTAGTAGCTGCTCCTTCCATCTGATGGCACTAAGCTGAGCATAAGTCGCAGACGATCTCCTCCAGCCATTTTGTAGCGGGTCTAACGGGGGTCTGCGGCAGATGGAATCCGATCTGATAAATTGCATTGGAGCGCCAGATTTTATTGCATAAATTGGTGCAGTATTTCTCATCATGGGAGCTCTTGATGGAAGTTAAAACTATTCGATGTATTTTTTTTTTTGCTCGCATGGATTTACCATACTTTGTGCTTTAGATGATGGTGAACATAATTTGCAAACGACCATTTGAGCAATAAATAAAATAAAATCTAACCCTTGAGAGCGGGAAGGTCCCAGGAAGCCTACTCGACCACTGATTGACCGGTCTCCTCGGTTGTCATCCTTGTAATCGTTTCCTTTCTGCCTAGAAGGTATCAAGGCTTAGGGTTCGTTTAAGTAGGACATTATTGTTACAAATAGCGGTGAGAAGTCGTTAAATCTTGAATGTTGATAATAATATCATGAACATTCCTTCCCATTCTATGCGCTACTTTTACATATTTTCTCCATAGTCCGAGGGCAATTATACAGAATGGTTCTACCCTATCTCACAATTTCACGTGAGCAGAGAGTTGATATTAGTGTAGTAACACGCGTAGCCATTGAGTAAATATGGTATATAGCATGAATCACCAAGTAAGAGTTACGTGTGAGCAAGGAAACTATCACAGTTGGAGTTACTGAAGCTGCAGAATCGTAACACAGTCTGAATTATCATCATGGGAGTTTCAAAGCGTAACAAGAGACTACGTAAGTTTTCTGTCTCAAGTAGATGAATATACTGGTCCTCCAATCGGTATAGTAAAATACGTTATTTTCGGTCAGAAATATTTGAAAAACTAGTTGTAAATTCCTACTACAAAATACAAAATGAAAACAAATACAATTTATTTCGTGTGAGTTGCATCAAATTCAGAAAGTCAGAACATAACCAAAGTACAAAACTCTACGAGTTAGGAGCACGTATATCACAAATAAAATGTTCAATCTGGTGCGCTGAGTTGAACTGAGAACATGCAGAGATTTACTTTGATCGAATAAGTCTAGTCCTAGTCACGAGGAAGGAACACGTCCTCTAGCACCACCTGATGTCGACAGCATCAACGGCCATTGGGTGCGCGGCCACATTTGTGAAAGATGTTGTTCGTGTTCCAGATGAAATGTGAGGAGTTTAGGTCGCCAGGTGCGTGAGTTCACGATGTCAAAAAGTGTTTGCCTAGTTCCCAGGTGTCAGGTGAAGAACGAGTGTTGCCAGGTACGTATTCTTAGCCTAGCTTCCAGGTGACATGTGAAGAACGAGTGTTGCCGGGTACGTATTCTTAGCCTAGTCCCCAGGTGACATGTGAAGAACGAGTGTTGCCAGGTACGTATTCTTCCACAGGCATGAGTCGACGAATGGCTGCCGACGATGGAAACAGTTGCAGATTTA
>VOMN01047177.1:4270-19925 GCA_014899125.1 Orchestia grillus | reverse complement strand
AAACAAGCAAGACGACCAGAGTTTCAGTATTATATAGATAGATAGATAATACCGAAAAAGTTAGCGCGTTTTACTCTTGTTTACTGCTATAACATATTTTTAATTTATATCTCTTCTGTAAATTCATGCTTTTGTTTATTTCAGTTACGGAAAACTGGTTCGACTTTGTGTACGATACAATACTGAAATTAATTTCTTCATTTCTGTAAATTTCAGACTGAAGGGCGATCCCTAACCTAATCACAGGAAATTTATTTCTCTTTAAAACTTGACTATGCCAGTCATGTTATATTTTTGAGTCACTGCTTATCCTAAAGCAAAAATTAACTTTTGTATCCAATTAGTACAACTGTACTACAGAATCCTTAAAGACATCTTAAAAACTTTCCCAGAATCCTGTTACAGACCACTAATATCATCATTACTTATTTCAATAAATCCATTTCTTTGAAATAATTTAGAAACAATTTCAAATAATTTATTACAACAAGTATTACATCATCAAGAGACATTACAGACTTAGATTTCTTATACTATTACATATAATGGACAGCTTCATACATAGCTATTTGCGATTTCGAACAAGTCCTATGATTTCCATGGCATCCTACAGGACCATATGCTAAGCGTACACATACACGTAAATATCCTAATGGAATTGTTTCTAGCTTACGCAAGACTGACCAAATCCAGACTGATGTCTCTGACAGACTAAAGTAGGTTGACGTATACACTGTCCAAGCAAAGGAAACTGTAAGAACTAAGCGGGGCCTGTCCCGACTTGGGGATCGGACACCTGCTGTGCTCCACAACCGTTTTCTCTATGAATACAAGAGCAGCAATGCAGGCATCTGCGAAATGTATTGGCCGCAACATTCGCAATTTTGTAAGAAAAAACTGAGAATAGTTAGCTGCCAGTTCGCAGTGACAACTGCAACTAAACGTTTACATGCAGAGCATCGCGTGTGAAATCGTGCACCACAAATTAGATCATTCAGTTCGTACGGGAAATTTCGACCGTGGATCAGGATGTCATAATCCTGTGGCATAAATTTACTCGGGGAATTCAAATCATGAAATGAAATTCGAGTTTGAAGAAACGGATCCATTTGTACCTCATCTAAAGAGCAGTGGCACTTCAATAAATTCCTTCAATTCTTGGTAAATTGGTGCTTTGGTCTCATGTTTAACTGTTTTGCTAATGTTGTAGAAGTCTGTCATTATGACTACTAAATACTGACGATGAGTGTCGTTGACGAAAAACATTGAAAAATAGCGTACAACTGCCGATATGCAATGGTTTTTAGTTCAACAATGTTTCAATAATGGCAAACTTGCCTCGGTGTCGACCTGAAAAAATTGCCTTGAAACCTCAAACGTTCGAAACAATCAAAATCCGTGAATCCTGAATTAGGAAAACTGTCTGTAGAAAAAATATTTTTTGAAATGTACAGCTCCAGAAATTACCACCCGTATCATCCTGCCACCAGAATGAAGGCTAACGTGGTTTTTCTGGTGCGATCTTGAGTTTTTTAAACCAAAGCTCCAATGCAGGACCGTCTGTCTCTAGTATCTTCCTAACTAGCGCAAAGAAAGAAGTGTGGATGACAAAAACGAACTTTTGAAATCATTTCACCATTTTTATCGTGAGCAATACGCGCATTTCACTCAAGAAGTGAAAGAATTCGACAACTTTGGTCTGACAGAATTGAATTATTCATTATTGTTGCCATGGAGTGGCAGAAAGTGTGAAGTTGCGGCCGTAACTGAGCCGCTACTCCTAGTTAGTGAAAATATACAATATTCGAAAAGAAATCGAGACCTACGAATGCTATTACTTGAAAACATTTTTAGAGCTGACGCTGAAACTAATAATGAACGCTGTGACAGAGAAACTTCACATTTTCAAGGTTCGGAGAATATGACAGTATCGACACACATCCTGCCATAAAAGTAGATGATAAAGGATTCTGTTGGATTCATTTATTTACGTCAATTTATTATACATATTTACTCGGTTCTAACTATTGACATTGGTACGAATCCCTCAAAGGTAGTTAATAAACAGTACAGTGATGAGTGGAGGAGAGTATCAAGAGCAACAAAAGAAAGGTCAAGAAACTTAGAAATTTCGCATGGACCAGAGCACCAGAGTAAAAATTCAACCAAGATGTAGAATACATGATGTTTCAGTGCGATTCACAATGTAAATGGAAACATACCTGGACATCATGTAGTAATTCGCAGTCCAAAAGCACAAAGGGATAATTCTACGGGCGAGCTGTATTATGTAATATGCATGCGATGAGCTCTTATCCTATCCTTGATTCCCTTTGTTGGCATAATATTACAATTACTGAGCAGCGGGACGCTGGAGCAGGAATGTGCGCATTTTCTAGCGAGGTCTACTTTAAATTTAAATTCAAATTTAAATGGGCTGGCCTGTTTTACTCTGAAAACATACTTGAATAAAATTTTATGCCTCCATGTAAAACTAACAGTGATGTAAATCAAGAATCAGCTCGAAAAGTTACACTAAATTTCGTAAACTGGTAGAATGCTCTGGTTATTTGGTGGGAATTGTTTTTTGTCTACACTGTACCTTAAATGGTCTAAGCACGTTCGCTCTGCCTAGGATTTTGTAGATATCTCTGTTCCATGGAAAATGAAACCGTGCAAAATTAAAAACCGAAGAATTAGTGTTAGCATTGATGTCTTCATCATCCAGTACGTTTCTCAATCACGCCAAGTTCCTCGCACGGAACTGGATCAGAAAACATACGAGGAACGTAGTCGTAGTAATTGGAGTAGAAGTAAAAGTAGTAGTAGTAGAGGTATAGATTGCAGCATTTCAGTGACTTAGACTATTTCGCACCGAAAGACAAGGGACCATTTAGTATGGACTGTAGAAAACGAGGAATCTATGCACAAACGCAAAAAGCATTCTCAAATAGGATTCCCTGAACATCAAAATAGCAAATCAATAATGAACAGGAAGAACAAACTAAGAAGAGAACAAAGAAGGTATGAAAATTAAAGTAACCAATGTGGGTATGAAATAAGTTCCGAAGGCTGCCTAGAGTTATGGGGATCTAAGTCTTCCTCTAGGGCTGGTAGTCCTCATAGCATACAAGAGACAAACTTAACTAACCTAACTACTGCTCATCCTAGGCCCTCTGAGGACATGCTAGGAAAATTCTTTACTTTACGAGAAGTAAGATCACACACTTGATTTTTGAAATATAACTATTTCATTCAATTATCTTTCTCGAAGTTAACTCATTCCCTTTTCACTTTTGCAACTTATTTTGAACCGTTTCAATTATATGTGAGTGCAGTTTGTGCATCAACTTTTAAACTCGTCAGAAAACTTTTAATACAAGAGGAGAAAAGCAGCACCGGACCAGACGAAGTTACGCATGAAAAAGCGAGGGGTGTGTGCATGATAAAATGTTCGCATTTCTAGCAAGATTTAAGAAAGGAGGAACAAGTCTCCAGCGAGCCGTTTTTTTGGAGAAGAGTCTCTGATGACCTAGGGAGTATTTTCCAACGCAGGTACGGCAATTTAGGTGAAAATGAAAAAAGGCAGAATGCATTGAAACATACGCAGGTCTTACAAAAAAAAAGTCTTCCATTCGTTGCCGATCATCCTCAAAATAACGCAGTGTTCAGGCAAATAAGACTACAATTCCCACTGCAAATCTGAGGACCAATTGGCTCGAAAACCATAATACTACTTCTTTGAGTTGGCCCCCAAAATCCCCTGATCTGAATCCCATCAAGAATCTCTAGGGTATATGACCAAGACTGGCTAACGTCAGTGGGAGACTATTCAAAAGCAAACACGTTGAGGTGCGCTGTTAAGGAATGATGGGAAGAAATATGGATAGAAGAGCCTAAAAATCGAATTAATTGTATGAAAAAACGCTTCGTAGATGTACTACGATTTGAAGAAACCACATGTAAATATCAAGCTGATTTGTAAATTGCAATTCTCGTAGGGTGTGCTATTATTCTGTCAAAATGTACCCTGAAATCCTATGTTTTTGTGATTACTTCTCGAAAAATAAACCTAGATGAAAAATTTGTTTCTACACTGACTTGCTTTAATTAGCTCCCTCCAGTCAAAATCTCATCAAATTGAATCATTATTAGTGAAGCCACGTGTTGATACGTGTGGTGTTCTGCCATTATTTCCTCCACTTTATACGAGTATGAATTTTAATGATTGAGAATGTAAGGACGTCTAACATTTGAGAATAGCCACCTCTTCAGTAATATTTATCTTTCTTCTTAGAGTTTCTGCTCAATAAATTTATGAATGGAACCTTATTTTATTTTTTTAGCTTCGACGTACATTCTGAAACGTTTATAAAAATGTTTTTTCTCATTGAATCCTTTGTTCATAATGCGAGCGAAATTTTTGGAAAATTGACTAATTTGTCCTTCAAAGATCACTCACAACGGAGATGCAATCTTACTCGAATTCCAGCGTTTAGAGCGAAATTGGGAGAAAAAAGACACTGGGGTACAACTTGGAGTTTCCGAGGACCTGCTATCATTACGAAGTACTTCCGAAACTTCTCGGAGTTCAGCAGTATCGTCTACAACTTGAAAATTCAGACTCTCGGAGTTCCATGCAACCAAAGTTGCTTCGGAACGAAATTCAGCGCGGAAAGTGGGCTCTCAAGTAGCTACGGAGATTACGAGATGATCTCCTGGCTAACTTAGAAATAAATGCCTTCGATAGACTTCGCTGGCTTGGAAATTTGGCTGAATCGTATACAAGAGCCATATCTCATTAGTGAACGCTAAGACGCTAGTCCTGGAGAAATTCCAACATTTTATGTTTTTCAAAACTGAAGATGGTACGTTTATTCCAAAACGTTTCCTGGTTAACATGTTTCAAGTATACTTCTCTCAGCCTCTCTCTTCATACCTTTGTATGTACATATATTCCTTATAAAGTTACCACATTTCATGCTTCCACATCTCATCTTACACACCTTGGTACCACGCTACATTTCTTCTACTTACTCAAGATCCGTTATTACTCTTCGTTAACCGTCCTACATGAACCTATGTCTACTCTAATCTACCCTTGTTTTATTCCTATTTTCATTAAAATACACTTTTCCAACGAAATCAGTTAATTCACTTGCAGAACATCATACGGGTAGGCTACCATTTTTACTGGAGACCAAATAAATATTCTCTAAGACTTTTTTCTCTACCTTAACTTTATTGTTTTAGGCTGAAACGTTGTGCCCGGATTAGTTTACCTACCATATGCTCTCGAAGATGCGCTTTAGCAATACAAAGCTTATTCTCATTCGATGAAAAGAAAAATCGAATAGCGAGACAAACTAATTCTCCGAGGTATGTTTCATAGTTTCACGGCGACCACTTCCACGGAATACGAGCCACTTCCAAACGAAAACGGAATAAAATCAAAACGAGGAACGATGTCTACTTGAGTACAAAACTGAGCCGAAACTGAGCTGCAGATAAAGCAAGTGTAACTCCTACGAGCTTGTAGACCAGGGCAGGCACAACCAGCTCGCCTGCTTTTTTTCCCCTCCAAAAATAAAGGCTCAGAAATGATGGCTACCTGTTCAAGATGTGGCCAGTCTCAAAATGTGCTGAAGATTAATCCCCTCCAAAAGACACATCTGGAGTGTTAAACTCGATTCAAAGGGTCGAACACGATCATATTTTCGAAAACAGCTTTCAACGATAATTCTGTTCCCTTAAAACACATTTGCTGCCTGTCTAATCCCTGTGTTCATTTTCAGATCCGGACGAAGTAGGAACTTCATCACTGAAGCTCCTCTCACATCGACTTGACAGAAGTGACAGCGACTCAATTATAAAACCCAGAATCGTTCACTAACGAGCAGCGCAACATCTTCCCTCGCTCGTTAATCCTCAGTATAAAACTGTACCCTCTCCTTTCATCTCGCTGTCATACAACGAGCATTAAATCCAACTTTGGTGTTGCCAATATTCAGCCAATCTTAATCTTTTTGCTTCATTTCAACCAAACCCACACCCTTATGAGCCACCTTATCAGGGCGTCAGATGACACTGACTTTTTTGGCCGTGGTCGTCTCATTTTCATCTGACGAGCTCGTACAGAAAAGATGGGATCTCCTTGTCGCCTTCATCTCTTTCCTTCCGTCGAATTTCAAGTTTTTCTGTTTACATACTGTATGAAATCTATTTTTTCCTCACTACCGGAAAAAAGGCAATTTTGCGAAGACTTCGCATGAACATAGCCGTACTGCGGGCTGGAAATACAGTCGAAAATGTAGGACGCGGAGTCCACACAAACGGCAAAAAATTAGAAATGCTTCAACTTTCCGTAGAGTAATTACAATAATTTTTCAATAACGGTATGTGCAATTATAAGCATTGCTAAGGATGCTCATGATCTTCGTGATCAATTTTGCTGAAAGTTGAAACAATCATAGTGATATCGTTGGTAAAATAAATTAATAATTACGTGCAGCTATTGAGACAATTTAGAATTTCATAATAACTTTGCAGATATAATAACTCAATTTGAGGACGGAATATTCGAGATCTCTTCTTATTTTCTGAAGATGATACTTGGTCTTGGCTCATAAAAATTAAAAATAGCAGGTCTAGTAGAATCAGCAGTCGTAGTAGAAATACAAATAGTATTAGTAGAGGTAGTAGTAGTAGAAGTCGTTGCAGAGTTGCAGCAAGGCATGTGTGTAAGCCCTTGTGTTGAGGTTCCTGCGAGTTCTGTGTTACTGTTCAATGAAATTGAAATTATTCAATTTTTTCCGATTGTTCATTTAAAATTTAAGGGTATAGCCTGACGATATTTTTTTCAGATTTTCATTCATTGTCTCCAATCATTATGATATACATAGTTAACATTCATGTATAGAACATAAAAGTAGCATTGATTTCCCTTTTTCCTCTGATTTCCTGTTTCTTAGAAAGTTTACATTTTGTTCAATATTTCGTCGTCGTTTCTTCTATAAATACCACTTCTTGATGGTCAAAAAGTGGCAACCATTAGTGAATCGTGTGCCTTATTGATTACTGAACATTTACGGTCAATTTAATTGGACTTCAATGTATCCCGTTTTTTCCGCATTTTTAATTAAAAACGTAAGGGTATGAAGGAGAAGGGGGTACTGTAGTATATAATAGAAGTGGTAGAAGAAGAAGTAATACTAGTAGTAGTACTAGTAGTCCTACTACATATTTGGTTTACTTTGAAATCAGTACTGTAAATCTTGAGAGATCCATGAAATTGATAGGACCTTCATAATGACAATGCATCATGATGACAACAGAATGTGAGTTAAGTCAAATTTCAATTTTTTCTCCATTTTTCGACTAATCTGCAAAAAAATGGATTCTCGTAAAAACGTAACAATAAGAGAAGCGCAGGAACAAGTACGATCAAATAAGCTCATTTTGGGCGCCGGGCACGCCAGCCGCTAATGATCCCACTCGCCAGAAACGCAAAAAAATAAAAGTCCAAAGAGCATCAAACTTCTTTCTACCACAGCCCTGAGCCGAGACTCATCGCCCCTCGGCTCCCAGAAATGCTTTCAACCTTTTTAATCGCAATTCACATCGGCTTCAGCCGGCCCTCACGCAGAGTTTTAGTGCGCTGTATGATCGAAGAAACACCGTAGCGCAAGTTAAATCAAACTTGGCGCTTTGTCTGGAGGTTCTGGGTTCGATTCCCGATGTCAAAGAAAAAAGGCATCCTGTAGGAGAGAAGGGGGTCCTGAAAAAGAAAGGAGTTCTGAAAATGAAGGGGGTCATGGAAGAGAATAGGTTCCTGAAAGAGAAAGGGGTCCTGAAAGGGAAGGGGTCCTGAAAGAGAAGGGAGTCCTGAACGGCAAGGGGGTCCTGAAAGAGAAGGGAGTCCTGAAAGAGAAGGGAGTCCTGAAAGAGAAGGGAGTCCTGAAAGAGGAGGGAGTCCTGAAAGAGGAAGGAGTCCTGAACGGGAAGAGGGTCCTGAAAGAGAAGGGGATCCTGAAAGAGAAGGGGGTCCTGAAAGAGAAGGGAGTTCTGAAAGAGAAGGGGATCCTTAAAGAGAAGGGCGTCGTCATGATAAGGAAATACCGCGCATCAGCACTCATATCTGTCAGTCCCGACACCAGCTGCCAGTCCCGACACCAGCTGTCAGTCCCGACACCAGCTGTCAGTCCCGACACCAGCTGTGGGTGCAATTGCCGAAGCGCCCGATATTTGAAGAAGAGGTTGAACCTTTGAACAACAAGACTGTGCAAAGTAATACAGCATTGATTCTAAGGCATCACAAATTGATACTGAAAAAGAGATAAGCTGTAAATCTACGAGCATCCGTCCCCTCAAAGCGTCCATCTACGCACGTTTTTGAGGCCCTGTGCGGGACCTGCCTCCTAGATACTATTAAAGTAGTGAAAATTTACGGATAACTTTTCGACAAATTCAACCAAGTCAAATGTTCGGTCTCGAAAAATAACATAACATGAAGGTTTAAAATTTTATCCTCGATTGAAAAAGCAGGTTGAGGCACTCGCTCGAGCTCGAAACTTCGACTTCACCGCTCGAGTTCACTCGGTCGAGCGCGTGTCCAACGCACGCTCTCCTTCCGACATCCTCGGAGGTTCGTAGCACGCGAAGGCTGGGGTCGGCGAGTGGTGCGCCTAAATATTAGGTCTCCAAGTTGCCGAACTTTAGATATCTATATAAATATAGAAAAGTTTTCCCACGAAAAACTTGGTTTTTGGGTTCTTTTTGCGCGGAATTTTCTTACGCTCCATATATTGTTTACACTTGCTCGTCCGACAATGCAATGCTTGGCCAAATTTTGAAATTTTTGGCTAAAGTTCAGAAACATAATTGGAGACTCAATAAATCAACTATTTAAAGTCGTGGATAAATACCATCAGTGCCTTTCATTCCCCAAATATTTCTAATCATAAAGTATGTACTTCGAACTATTTTTTCCTGCACAATGACATTGTATTTTTGTTCTTAATACTTTAGTTACCTACTTAAACTGATGCTGACTCAACAGTTCCACATTCCTTCCCAGAAATTCCTTTATTGCCACGATCCCTCCGATACAACAGCTCAGTGTTCGCTTTTTTTGTCACGTTTCCGGCGATGATGCAGTTTTCACGGCGTTAAAAGGAACCATGCCAACGCCGTGCCAACGCCATGCCAACGCCGTGACAACGCCATGCCAACGCCATGACAATGCTTTGACCAAGTAACTGGGCACACAGAACTAATGGCCACAAAAAATGTTTTTACACTATATCCAAGATCTCGTCATCGCGCACCGCTGCTGTAAATAAAACAAAGTTTCATTTGAAAATGAATACATATAATCAATGTTGCTTGAAATTAAAGGCTTGCACAATGTATGTGCAGTCCATCGTAAATCTTCCAGTGTAAATGAATTACTTTCTTATGTCGTCCAACAGTGAAAATTAATTCCTCATGCCGCGTATATTTCATTCCGAATATTAGGCCACATGAAGCTGATCATTATAGATTCCACAGGATTTTTCTGCTATATTTTGCGACCGACCAAGTCTGGTCCGGGCGTAAGAGCTAGAACGCTCTAGCAAAAAATTCAATACCATAATTGGGAGGCCGAGAATTGAGCCCTCTCTCGCTGATGAGTTATTAATGCTTATGAAATGGCGTCCAACTTGCCTATAAATTTGACTCGTGTAATCTGGCATTCCAATTATGGGCGTCCGCCGGAAAGTAGACCAATCGTCGGCCAAACTTTTCGCTTTTTAGTTTGAATATCGGAGTTCGTACCCTGAGCGACTCGATGCGAGCTCTAACTTCATCGAATAATTCGACGAAGTTCGAATGAACCGAACCAAAAAATCGTGTTCTTGTTGTCGAATAAAACTTCAGGTAAAACATCGAAATCTTGAGCATAGGAAATAATAAACGTTAATGAAAATCACTCAGAAAGTGCTGCTAGATACTCTAAATTTTGCACAGGCTCGCTATGTTCCGTGTTTTAGTTCAAGATTTTAAGTCGGAAACACCCGTCATCATGAGCTGCAGTGAGGAACTCTCTAAAAATGTTATGCGGTTTTTCCATGCAATTCTTATCTAGTTGCGATTTTAAAGTGAATACTGCCTTCATAAAGTCTTTACTCCCTGTACTACGTTTGAAAATTCCAACATTTTGCGCTGGGATCTACGGGATGTTAATGTGCACTGTTGGATTCCGATTTCATTCAATCCAAACGGGTTAATTTGACACCTTGCATACACTATCATCGTCTTTTCAACGTGATGAATAGCTAACAAGCAGTTATTTGAAAAAAATAATTCGGTAATAAAAATGCAATACCGAACGTAAGCACGTTTATATGAAACTTATTTTCAAAGCTCCATATGATCCGTAAACAAAAACAAGTAATAACAACTTCAACATTCTTCAGAAGCCTAATTTTCGCAAGAATTTCATTGAAACTTCGTAAAAGCTTCCTACCATGCAATAAACCTGTAATTACTTCAAGGGTCACAGTTTCTTTTCTTCGATTAAAAGCGTCTATTTTTCCCAGAGTGAAATAGAATTAAATTGAATTACTTATGAACTCCTTGAGCTTCCATTAATTCATCTTTTACACTTCATAACTGAGAGAATCCTGCGCACTCAACAATTTAATTCAATGCTTGCATTTGAGTCTCCACGTCTCGTGTAACTAAAGATTTTCATACGTACCAGCAGGCATCAACGACAAACACGTCTCATGTAACTTAGAATCTTTCATACGTATCAGCAGGCATGATTCAACGACAAACAATAGCGAATACCTCGCTCTTCGGCGACAGGAAGAATGCGTGATAGACATGAATTTATTAAAGTAAAAGCACAAAGAATATAACTTCATAGCCCAGAAAGCCGTGTTCTCCTGCGTCTGTGTGCGCGCGAGTGCAAACACGGTTGAATTAATGGGCCCCTAAAGCCTGGGCGGCGCTGTTTAGTGGACTATCCTTCACACGGACAAAGTTGTTGACGCATTTCAGGACCTGCTGAATAAACAGTAATAAAGAGAATGCTCGGTTGCAGCGGAAAGAGTCAAACTTTTCCAAAAGGAACTGCTAGTGAATCTAGGTAGCGTTACATCTCTATTTAGAATCAGGGCCCTTCATTTTTAATGCTAGACGGTCGCTTCCGTGACCCGCGTCTGCGAGCAAGTCGTTTGTTCCAATCTTGAAGCACCGACGGTTGTTTATTAAATAAATTGTTTTCCTGACTCCACAACCATCTCACGAACCGTGAAAAGTAAAGCGGGTTTTTGAAGCCCGAATGAAGTTATGTCACTAAAATATCTTTTTAGCTTCCGACAAAGATTTCTTTAAATTAAAGCGTAAGCCATCTGACTTACGAAGCCGAGTAGGAGTCCAACGTAAGGCAAGCAAGGATTAATTCATTCTAAAAAATTCTGATACAAACTGACATGATCTCGCGAAACCTAACATCATTTCTCACCTGGCCCAGATTGAAATTCAAAGTGATAACATAACAGAAGCAGTGATTCATCACAAACGTGTGCTAATATTTATCAAATTTTAATGTTATAAACGCATCAACCATTGCTGAGCCCGAGTACGGCAAACGATAACTTGCTTAAAAGCATCTGAGCTCACCCGACTTAAATGGGACATCCATCGAAGAGATTCGAGAGTGATCCTTTAAAGATGAAGATAATTGTTTCACAAACTGAACTCAGAGCTTCGGATTCAAATAAATCAATTTCACCCAACCGTGCTTCAAAGAATTGTGCAACGATTTATCTAGTAAGAGGGAATGTAAATAATTCCGAGTAAAGATATTTCAATTTCATGAGCTCTCTCGATAGCAAGATGTCCTGAGATACTGACCCTGAACCAGTGGAGCTGCAAACATGATTCACGTTATGGAAACGATAAGTTTCTCGTGAAAAGTATACATTTAGTTCACATTTGCTCACTGACACAGGAAGGTTTCTGGTGAAAATTATATTAGTTTACTTATAATACTACACAAGGAGTATGGATAGCAATCGGGAGAAAAACTAGAGAATTCTGTTCCTAAACTAAATTTTCTTATGTGTAGCGCAGTATCCGAGGGCTCCACGGCGCATTGGTAACGCGTTTGGCTCAGAACTGGGAAGTAAGGGTTCGATTCCCAGCTGAGCAAGGGATTTTTACGGAACCTCCAGAGTTTTTCTCTAGGAAGAGGAGGTTTAGCACTTAAGTGTCAGAAACTACAGGACATTCAAACCCCACGTTAAATGTACTGCCTATCAGCTCTGTTGGAATAAATATTTCTTTTAAATAAAGTTTCTTGACCACTTGGACTAGGAGAATATATTTACTCACACACGACGAAAAACTTCAGTGCAATAACAACTTTACATTGAAATTCGAAGTTTTCAATACACTACGTAATAGGTTTTCACTGTAGCTTTATCCCTAGAGAATGACCATTATTTTCAACTTCTTTAAAACGAAACAAAACGACGGTCAAAATTTAATCCAAGAACCTTGCTTCTGCGGTCACGCCAACATGTATTCCAATTGACGTTCGTTGTATGTAGCACCAGTGACATGTATAATACAAGGCGAAAATAAATTGTACAGTTACATAAGAAAAGTTGGGTTTTTCCTTAATTTTGCAACACAGGGAGTAAGGGAACGGCTTTTAATTTGCTAAAATATAAATTGCGTCACATAGTGTTATCATTGATATTATTTTTCCCCGTTTAACTGCAATTTCTACAACTGTTGTGATCCTAGAGTGAAAAGCACATAATATTCCTAGTTTCAGTTCTACTGTATTTCAATGTCCGAATCGAGCTCAGTATCATAATCAGTTCATAATCAATCAATTTCATAATCAATCCATTTGATAATCAATCCATTTGATAATCAATCCATTTGATAATCAATCCATTTGATAATCAATCCATTTGATAATCAATCCATTTGATAATCAATCCATTTCATAATCAATCCATTTCATAATCAATCCATTTCATAATCAATCCATTTCATAATCAATCCATTTCATAATCAATCCATTTCATAATCAATCCATTTCATAATCAATCCATTTCATAATCAATCCATTTCATAATCAATCCATTTCATAATCAATCCATTTCATAATCAATCCATTTCATAATCAATCCATTTCATAATCAATCCATTTCATAATCAATCCATTTCATAATCAATCCATTTCATAATCAATCCATTTCATAATCAATCCATTTCATAATCAATCCATTTCATAATCAATCCATTTCATAATCAATCCATTTCATAATCAATCCATTTCATAATCAATCAACTTCATAATCAATCAACTTCATAATCAATCAACTTCATAATCAATCAACTTCATAATCAATCAACTTCATAATCAACTTCATAATCAACTTCATAATCAACTTCATAATTAACTTCATAATCAACTTCATAATAAACTTCATAATCAACATCATAATCAAGTGAGTTCCCCCACAGGAACAAAACAGGTTAGGAATGAAGAATAAAATGCAAAGAAGAGATAGCTAAGAAGGTGCGAAAATTCGAAGAAGTAAAGTGGGCACGAAATATAGAAATCCTGAAGGCTTATCTATAGCTGAGGTAACCTATTTAACAGGGCCCCCTGGGGTTCCCACTTCGTACGATAGAGAAACCAACTAACTTTCCTCGACTGCCTATCCTATGCCCAATGAAGAGAAATGTTTCTACAGAAACAGTTTTAATGAATACCAAGAAATCGATAACAAAATGCTCTATCACAAACACTCGTGATTTAAAAAAATATATGCCCCTCAGGGGGCATAGGATAGGCCATAGGCAATAGAGGTAGGTTAGTTAGGTTTGCCTATCCTATGCTATGGGGACTAGCGCCCCCAGGGGAGTACTGCTAGGGTACCTCAGCTTTAGATAGGCCTTCGGGACTTCTGTCTTTCGTGCCCACTTTGCTTCCTTCCGTTTTCATTCCTTCTTCGCTATTTCTTATTTGTCTTTTCTTGCTCTTCCTTCTTAACTTGCTGTTTCTATGCGCAGGGGATCTTGTGTGGGAACACACCCTGTGCATAGAATCCCCGTTCTCCTAAGTCCATACTAAATGGTCCCTACTCTTTCGGTGCGAGATAGACTGAGTTTGTGAAGCGCTGCTTTCACTACCACTACAACTACAACAACTTAAAAAATATGAGTACAAACACTCGCATTCCCAACGTGACAGATACAGGACTAAAAAAAAGTATCTTACATCACCTAGAACATCATTCCCGTGAAAATATATTTTCTTTGACTCATGGATGCATCATGTAAAATCCTATCGAATAACTCGAAATTTTAGCGACTACTTTTTTCAACAGTTAGTGCAAAACTCCCTAGCCACGTGGAATATTTATTCGAGAATACAAAAATAAAGGGGCCATTTAGAATGGACTTAGGAACAAGTGGAATCTAGGCAAAGTTGTGTTTCCGCACAAGATAACCTGCGCATAAGAAAGAGGAGGCATAAAAGATGAAGAATAATTGGCAGAAAAGGAATAAAAATGGAAAAAAGTAACGTGGGCATGAAAAATAACGTGGGTATGAAAGTCCCGAAGGCCTAGCTATAGCTGAGGAAACCTAACAGTGCCTCTTTGGGGACGTCACTCCCTGTAGCATAGGATAGACAAACCTAGCTAACCTTATTGCCTATTCTATCTCCCTTGAGGGCTCTGAATGCTCACCATGCAGAACAGCTACTGCGTGCACCAGTAGGAACAGATCGTTTCAACAGCGTTAGCTTTCAGCAACTCGAAATGAACAATAAAAATATTTTTGTTCAATTACGGCAGTAATCGGGACCCGAAATGCCTCCCTCGAGAGTATCGTTACTCAACCTTATTGCCCTCGCGCTTAACGACAAAATATGTTAGATGTGATGTCTGAACAACATTAATACAGTGAACAATAATATATTGTGCGTGTTTAATAATATTACGCACATGAAATTATGAAATTTTAATAGTGCATAACCTCATCTAACTTGTTCTTGTGGAAATCTAGGGGTACCGCGGGACCCTGGTTGAGAAACTATGCTCTGGAGATTGTGGAACCCTCATGTCTACCAATTAGTATGTATTGCATAAAATTATACTTCTCTTGCCAGGCAGCCTACCCAAAGGACAGCTAAAAATATTTTCAGTCACTACACAGCGCTGACGACGCAATTCATTTTGCAGTGCTACAGGAACAGCAAAAAAACGGGAAAATAAGTTTCAAGTTCGAGTACATTCATGCTCGTGCTTGCAATTAAATAGCAAAATAAATTCATTTCAGTGTGACATTTGTCGTAGTTAATTCAATAAAATGTTCTCCTACATAGCACTGTATATCATAAGTTTTTTAAATATTATTCGACATCGTTTATGCTCGGGAACAAATCAGGCTGCAAGAAAGCTTTGACCTACGTCACTACAACACGCACGGCCTCGTAACGTAGTCAGAAACAGGGATAAAAGTCAGAAAAAAAAGCGAAGTATGAAAAAGGAAGCGAAGTCAAAAAAAAGGAGTGAAGTCAAAAAAAAGGAGCGAAGTCAAAAAAAAGGAGCGAAGTCAAAAAAAAGGAGCGAAGTCA
>VOMN01047160.1:0-10107 GCA_014899125.1 Orchestia grillus | reverse complement strand
CACAGACTAAAATAAAACTGATACAAGAGAAAATAGAACAATTAACAATTGCAAACAGACAAACACATGAGCAATAATTTATAACACTTGAATGGTCAAGGAGGATGGCTACAAAGCAAAAAGCTTAAACAAAATGTCACATATTAAAATGCAAGAGATATTGGAACTGCGATGCATAGAGTAAAGCAGTATCTTTTTTATGTCTTCGCTCCTGATGAATATCGGCAGCTTACTCCGATGGGACGCTTGTATAGGCTTGCACAATCTTCGTTTAACACCAGTGTGCGATCTATTTACTTTATTGGGACACGGTAATTTTCTATTTCTTCACTTTAACTACAGGTCAAAAAGACACTCCTAGCTTTTTTGATCTCGTTTGGATCATAGACACTATGCATACGTGTCTTGATATTGTCCATCGATATATCACTTTTGGGAAAATTTCAATGAGTTCTGCGAGCACAGTATTTAAAACGTATTTCATTGTGCCTTTGCTATCGCCGCTGTCACGCATTTTATTTCCAGAAGTGAGTGCCATCGTTAGTCAAGATGGTTTCATAGCAGAGCACGAAGCACACGCGTTATCTGGATGACGCCCAGACTGAAGCTGCATCAGTTACAAATCGCCAGCATCAATTACAAATATTGCAACGATAAAAAGTTCGCAGTCTCTTGGATCGCTATACAGTTAATAAAAGTTAAATTGTTGGCGAAACCCGCGAGGGCCCGCACCTCGAAACTCCTCTCACATCTCCCCTCTGTGGTTCTCGACCTACGCTGATATCGCCTCCTTTTAATTAACACTTCTAAAAGTAAGAACGTTCCGAGTATTTTCTCCATTCCGCATTTCAGTTCCTACAGACTCTAATAACAGAATACAGAGCTCGTAAATTTTTTGAAGACCCGCCCCATCTCATGCTCTTAAAGGACCTCGAAACGCAATCAGCTAATTTTTTGACCCCGAGGCTACGTATGGTTTCCTGGAATCTGCCTGCGACGACGAAAGCTCTCTTTCTGGCCACTACCAACACAATTCCGTGCTTCATTGAACTACATAAGCTAACTAGATAAATTTAACATGGTGTTGGTGAACTTTCTAAAATCGCCTCTTGGCTGGCTACTCTATGCACAGGGTGCGAGGGTTATTTGAGCATTTGTCGTATGCAGTTCATTGGACATTTGAATCATTCATAATAATTTTCGTTTGAGATAACCCATTTAAATTAAGATTTTAACCAAAGAAATGAAAAGATATTCAGTCATAGTTGATTTAACTGCAACTATGATTGAACTTAACTATGAACTTAGTTGCTTTAATTAACTGCAACTACGATTCCTTTAGGAGCTGTGAGGATGATTGACACATGTCACCTTCGATTTTTCCACAGGGTTTAAAGATAAATGCTGCTGGATATATCGATGTTCTATAAACGGTTGTTAAGCTCTAAACAGATGAAGTATCCAATAAAGGGCCATATTTCTTTCAGCATGACTCAGCACCTCTTCACAAAGCCATAGTTCCTTAAGATTGGTTATCAAAGGATTCTTACGATCATGTCACCCCAAATTTGTGTCCCCCAAACTAGCCAGATTTAAATCCTATTGACTATTACGTGTGCATCGTTGTTGAAAGGGAGACTAATGGACATCCTCATAGTATCGTAGCCTCATTGAAGGCCGCCATTGTCCAGGTGATGTCCGAAATGAATTAAGACAACTTATATTAGCTTGTCAACGGTTTTGGATCCGTGTAAAAGCAATCCTTGAAGCCCAAGGTGCCTCCATTGAACAATTTGATGACGAAGTATCAAGGATGTTTGTAAAAATCCGATTTAAATATATATATATGTTTATTGTTAAAAACTGTTTAACGTAATAAAGTTGTTCTCAAATAGCCCTCGGTCCTGCAGTATCATGATTTCCTTTGAGTGTATTATGGTGATAGGTTTCCTCTTGACCAACGTCTAAGGTGACAGGGTGCCTCTTTGTCAATGTCAAGGTGACAGGATGCCTCTTTGTCAATGTCAAGGTGACAGAGTGCCTCTTTGACGATGTAAAGTGACAAGGTACCTCTAGGCGCCATAACCCAAAATTATTCATACTCTTGTATTATTCTTGAATATAATTGAACAAATCCTTCAATAGGCTACTTTTCTGAGCAATGCTCCAATCATAAGTTCTGAAGGTGTTCTAAAAAACACTCAATTCGTTATTGAAAGAACTTATTTTCAAGAAATAATGAGCAATAATATTTACGTATTACAGGTATTATAATACGACTCTATGAATATTCAACCTTGATTTTCTTTTCTTTTTCACCTTTAATACGCCATAGAAGTCGCGCTCAAAACTTCTTCAATCTTTAACCGCTAATGTTGGAATTTTCTCAAGCTGCTAACGACGTTTTGACCTTGCTATATGATCTTATTCATCTAGAAGCTTCCCAGAATTATATTCACGGCGGGTGTGCACTGATTCAGTTTAAATGGAGTTCGATCTGGAAAAGATGCCTCTTCATTTCAAGGCCAAAATCCTTGAGGGCAGATCGCAAAATCTGATATTACTTCATTGTTCTGAGTTTCAGATAAAAACATTGCGCGCATTACACTCCAACCAGGAAAATTTTGTCGTTAAGCAGTTATATTTCGTTTCATCGAATCCCACATTGTTTCTGCAAGCCAACTATATACCTTTCCTGGAAGAGGAATGTTCCAACATTGTCACCTCTTGCGAACAAAGCCTTCCCAACAGACGCAAAAATGAACAAACGCGTACCTGAACTGGACACAAGTATTGATACTCAGGCATTTTTCCCACTCGACAACAAGAACTTTTATCAAAAATTCAATGGAATTCCCATGAGCAGAATTCTCTAATATCACACATCTAATGCTAAAACTAATTTAGAAATATGTAAAACATTAACAAAGAAAAACATTTTCTCAAGCGCAGAATTAGTATCAAGTTGAACTTCAGAAGTCGGGAGTCGGATCAACAGTTCTGACTCCTACTCCCAGCACTGCTATTGGAGTCCAGCTCCGACGTCACCAAACGCGTCCTATTCCTAAAGACTTCGACTATTTGGCCCTGCAAATGAGGAACGAAAACCGTGACCTAATTAGCCTCCCAAATTTACGCTGACAATACCACAGCGAGTGAGCAAAAGCCGATCTTTGAAGCATTTTACTCAGCGACAGCTGCCAAGCAGGACCGGCTTTTGTATAGGTCGGTACTTCGATTTCCGTATAGAAAAATGTACTATCAGAGTGAAATTAATTTAGTCGTGACGAATAAAACATGATTCGATTTAGAATCGGATACTTTGATCTCACGAAAACAGGTTCATCTAAAAATAGCGATATTAATTGTTCACAACGAATGTACTAATTTCCTGTTGATGACCGTAATAATTCACCGTGAAATGTTTATTCAGAGGAAATTTTTGAAATTCAACATTTAGAAAAGACATTTTAATCGAAGTACGAGCGACTGTAATAATTATAGCGCCGGGCAGACTGACACGGTTACGTATTTGGTAAAGTTTTAAATGGTGTTCTGCACCTCGTAATATGATGAAGAACCATTTCTGCTTCGCTTTCTTTTCATGATACCGACTCGATTTGCAAACGACTAGCTCTGACATGAGCTACTAAAGCCTATGCCTCAATTGGAAGGCAAAATCGATAATCCGTGCAGATCGCTTCGATTCGCGGTACAGAATTAAGAATGGACTCTACGTTAACGAAGTTACCGTCGCAATTATACCGACTTGAAACGGCTAGAAACATTCAGCCTTTATTCATTACAGAACCAGGAGCTACAATTGAACTCGTATTTCATAGAAGCCAACCACGGCGAGGCAATTTTTGGCAGTGGCCGTGAACAGAGGTTTCGTGAATCGCAAAATTAGCGCAGGCACCGGGAGCGAGAACAGGTCGTGAGTACAAGAACTGGTCATGAGTACAATTCCGCCAGCAGCTTCGTGGCTTGTTTTGTGTGCACGTTGCAGGCCAGCATCTTGCCAGCATCCGTGCGTGGGGTTGGAAGACGACGAACTTGCTATTATTCTTCTTTTTCCTAATATAATTCTACCTATATTTCACTATTATGCGAGCCAGTTTTTAGAGGTATATTTCTATTGTTCATCACAAAGGTGACAATAATATAATAAAATTAAAATCGTTGCTCAATCGAACATATTTTGAAGTAAGTTTTCCCAGAAAAAGAAACCAGGTGACAGAAAAATTATTTCACTAGCAAACGACTATCCAGTCGTTTGCATTGTATTGATGACAGACATAAATTTCATCTTTGTCTGATATATTACTGACAAAATCACATATTTAAAAAAATAAATTCCAACATTATTTCAATGAAATTGTATCAAGCCAGCTCCATAAATTACTACAAAAAAAAGCTCAACGCACATGAATTCAATTCAACTCATCAATATGAAAAGTCATGAAATGATGTTCGTCGCCGAAAAGATAAAACAATATAGTGAATTAAGTTAAGTTAACAATATAGTGAATCAAGTTGGCAGAGTTCCCAGCTGCTAGTCCGCCTCATTTGAAGCAGGTCCCAGAAAGTATCCAGCAGCTCAACTTAGCGATCTCCCTGTGAGCCGCAACCACTGCAGTGAGCTCGGTCCGACCAACACAAATGCTTGAAATTGGCTCTGGCGGAAGCGCTACAGAAAACCTCACTAAAGTCTTCGACAGATCGGCTCTGCTGACCATCCAATGGAGCAAACTTTTCTTCCGGATCCATTCGAAACAGAGCAGTGCCCAAGTGCACAATTTGCCGAATGAGAGACGTAAATAACGCCATGGTGGAGACACACAAAAAGAGGATAGAGAAATTTTATGCATCGAGACTGGTTAAAAGAGTTCTGTAAATTTCGATTGAAGAGTCAGTGAACCAGATAATTGCGCTTCATGAGCCAGCGTACGTTGCAAGAGTTCTGCTGACTACCCAGTGGCACTGGAGTACTTACGAAAAGTCAGTGAAAAAAATGTTACAGTGAAGAAATTATCTACTGCAGTATTTTCTAGCAATATGCATGAAATTAAAGAAAAACAGTAGGCTGCATTGTTTCATTGACGTAATTTTCCATTTGATTCATCGAGAGAAAAACAGAAATTAGCTGGTTGTCCAAATAGGCAGAGACCTAACCAGTCTAAGCACGCGCTACATTTATCAGCCTCTCGGGAAAGATCAAAAATCGAATTAGAATTTGAAACGTGAGGGATCAATCACTAAGAGCGCAATAAAAGACCTATAGGACATAGAATACCTTCACAAGGTACCGAAACACTCCTTTTAACAGTCCCATTCATGAGATAAAATTAGAGGATAAGTCATCACGAAACACCAAGCCAGAACATCCGAGTGTGACGCATCAATGCAGAACACTGCATGCACCCCACACGACTGGGAAGTGTACGAGCAAAACAGGCTGCTAAATGAAGTGAGCCTCACAACCAAACAAGTGCCGGCCTTCATTTGCAAGCGCTGCCTTTGATCATCGCAATGAAAACCTTCCGTCAGAGATACGCAGCCCACGCCCAGCAGTACACAAACAAGAGCAGGTAAGCTCATACGTGCTGCGGTTGAGGCTGCAGGCCTCTCTGCCCTCCACATAACATCAATTTATTCACAAGGCAAGCGATGACGAAGACGACCAGAATGGAGCGGCAAATTGTAAACAGTGATAAATTTCATTTTAAAAATATGGTGTAGAAAAATTGTAGAACGAATTTTCCGGGAGATAATACATGGGTATAGTAATTTTTAGGTTACTATCCAAGTTGACATCCTGTCGCGAAAATTTGGTGACGAAGGATTGACATAACTTAGTGACACGCAGGGTGAACTTTTTGTGGCGTAATGTTGTCCCAACAGAAGACAAAGGATAGCCTTTCAGGCCAGGAGAGCATGCAAAAATAACACACATTTCAGATTGAAGCAGAAACACGAAACAGCACAAGAATACAGATCTGAGGGCTACTACACTCGGATGACGCAGAAGCAAGAGTGAGAATTTCACCCAGCAGATCGACGTCCCAACCTGGACTGTCCAAGGTGCACCTACAGTTACGCCCAGAATTATTCATACCCTTGTATCATTCTCGAATACATTTGAATAAATCTTTCAATAGGCTACTTTTCATAACAATGCTTGTACCAAAAAATTTTGAAAGTGTCCTGGAATAAAACGTAAAAGGTGTTTCCGGAAGAATTTATTTTTAAAAAATAATGCATAACAGTAGCAAATGAGCCATGTTCATATTTATTCGCACCATTTTGATAACTTGTTGCGAAGCGCTAACTTTTAAAGAACTACCTTCAGAAGTTTTCTGTAGTTCATTACAAGGCTCTTGCAGACGGCAACGGAAATCTTGGACCACTTGTCTTATACTATGACCTCCAATTCACCAAGATTCTTGAGTTTCCTGGCTTTGACATTTTTTTTAACAACCCTCCACAAGTTTTCGATTGAATTGAGATCCGAGTTTTGGCTTAGCTACTGCAAAATATTAACTTGATTTTCTTCCCCCCATTTCGTAACCGGTTTTGCAGGAGATTTAGGGTCATTATCATGCGGAATGATCATATCGGGTCCCATATCGAAAGCTTTGGCCGACTGTATCATTCTTTCAAGAAAAATTTCGACATATTAAACTTATTTCACGATTTCTTCAGCATCCACAATACTTCCAGTTCCATTGACCAAAAAACATCTCCACCATCATATTTCCCAGCTGGAACAGCGTTTTTAGGTTTGAACGCTTCGTCTGTTCTTCACCAAACAAAATAAACACTCCTGTGACCGAAAAGTTCCGTCTAAGTCTTCTGACTAAAGAATCGATGACCAGAAGCTTGTCTCTTTATCAATATATTCTTTGGCAAAAGAAAATCTTACTGTAACATCCCTTGCCATCAAAAGAGGTATTTTCCTAGGTCTGCATCCCTTCAGCCATTCCTTATTAGGTATTCTCTACAGTATTCAGATCGAAATTTCGATTCCCGTCACACTGAGATTCTGCAACAGCATTCTGCCTGTGAACTTTGGGTTTCTATTCACTTCTCGCACTACTTATCATGCCGCTCGAGGCGAGATCTTCGCTTCGCTTCCTAGTCCCGTGAGGTTCTGGATGGTATTAAAACTTATGTATTGCTGTATAATACTTTGAGTAATTGATACGGGGACACCAAATTGCTTCGAAATTGATTAGTAGCCACTGTCGCTCTTCTTAGCATCTACAGTTTTCCGTCTTAAATCTATACTGTTCTCCTCCGTCTTCACCAGGTTGTTTGAGCTGTGGCTAAAATTGAAATGAAGTATTTCACAGGCGCTATCGTTAAGATAACTAATTGATGTACTAGAGAATATTCTGGACTACCCGCATTAATAAATTTGAGTTCTCACATTAAACCAGTAACATTGCTTCGTTACACTACTGGCCTTTTGCAGTTGAGTATTGAGTATTTACGGAAGGTTTGTGTATGAATAAATTTGAACACAGTTTTTTTTCTATTATTGTTTATTATTTATTCAAATGAATTCATTCAAAAACTCATTCAGAGTTTTATTCCAGAATACCTTTGAAACTTTTGGTATAAACATTGCCAAGAGAAGTAGCCTATTGAAGGATTTATTCGGACACACTCACGAATAGCACTAAGGTGCGGATGTTTTGGGGCGTAAGTGTAACGACACTGAGAGGCAGTCATCAATGTAGGCCCTCAGTGAGGTATAGTGTACGTATAACATAAATAACCAATCATTATTTATGAGCTTCATCAATCAGCAGTACGCAGGAAGGTATCAGTAACAATATTAAGAAGAAAAATAAAAACTAAGGAAATTCCGTAGGTTTTCTGTATTTATTTGGGTCAGTTGGAGACTCATTAGTTAGATAGCTTGAAATGACAGAAGCGTGGGGCTCCAATGACATAATAATTAATTTGAAGGAAGAAATAATAGCTTCTAAGGAAAAAAAAACCTGGGTCGACCAATACATTCAATTGTAAGCAGGAAGCAATGAAATGATGCAATGCGAAGCAGATAGTTTGTGATATAGAAACTTAAAATTGTTGAGAATCAGGAAAAAACCTGCTGTAGGAACTAGGAACGACAGAACAGCGACTGAAAACTTCATATGATAATTTTTGCCGAGGTTATTCATTTTTGTACACTAGGTTGAACTCCCTCATACGCATCATACAAAATAATAAATAGTGCCGTAAATACATTACATATACAGAAATATCCAACGAAGTGCAGATAAAAATTTACTTCAATAACTCTTCAGTAAAACAAAGTCAATGATAACTTTTCTACTAAAATAATAACAGTGCAATATAGTTTATATTTTATTCTCAATGTTCAATAAATCCACTTCTATCTTTTAATACACGTTTCAACCTATAGGTGGCCTAACTACATGTTGCACGTACGGTTTTTGGGGAGAAGTCTTCCCAGCATTGCATAAGTTTAGCCATGAGGGCAACATTTTGACGATCTGATGAACAGGATTTACTCTCAAGGATGCTCCACCCACCGATGTCCATGGGATTTAAATCTTGTGAAAGAGGAGGCCACAACTTCTTGGACCAGAAACCAGTCATATTGGCCCAACACAATTTTGAAAAAGATTGGCTGTATGGGAGATGGCTCCAGCCTGTAGAAGATAAATTTCAAATTCACCAAATGTTGTAACTAAGGAACCAAATTGTTTTTTAATTAGTTCAGATATGGGTGCTGGCTTATCTTCCCCCTTCATCGATGAATATGAGCTGAGTTTACTGCTCTGTCGAAGTCACACCACCCCAAACTATTACAGAGACCTAGTTTTTTGCGCTGGAACAGACGCATTTTCACATCGATTTCTTTCCTAGTTTTTGCGCATATACATACGGTCATTTCGGTGATTCTCTCTCACTTGCACAGTGAATAATTTTCTCTCAGTTCGGTACACTGGAGGCTGAGTGCCATCACGCAATTTTTCGAAAAGCTTTGATCGACTCATCCTTTTTTGCCGTCGTGTGTTCAGCCAGTAGTTGAGCTTTACTCGTCTTGTAGGGTTATAGCTTTAAATCCTTCTGCAGCACATTGCGCAGGGTACCCTGGGTCACAGAGGCCGCTGAAGCGAGTTTCATAATGCTTCTCCCTTAGTCTCTCTGAATTTTTCTCTCGTGTGTGCAATGAGTTGCGGTGTTCAAACTGACCGATTTGAAGTACTTTCTGTTCTTGGCAGGTGCGGTCCAGGGGCTGGATTTTTCAGGCGCTTCAAATCATACAAATACCCGATCTGCTTACACGAGGATTGAGAAATTTAAAAATTTCATCTGGTTTCGGTCCCATTTTACCCAGTTCACTAATTGCTTCGTTGATTTTGCGCATAATGTTTAAATATAGAAAATGCAGTCCTGTAAAACCATTTTCAATAGAAGTAATACTAAGGCAATATTTCGTCAATATCGCTCGAAAATTCTACTTAACATGTTTATTGACTACAGACAATTGTCTACACGTTGCTCGCTCACCCTATCTTTTGTATTTCTCTTCAAATTTTTAAATAAGCTTCAATACTGCGCGCTAGAATACCAAGTGTATCACATCCAAAGCATGAAGAAAATAACTAAATTCAGCATTGACCCAACCGTGATGAGCGGGACATGAACGCATCTCACATCACTGAGCGGGCGTACTCCCATCGAACTTAATTGGTAATAATAAACTCAGAGATGCGGTCAGTAATTCTTGAAAGAGGGGAGGTTGCAACTCCGGCCTCTAATGTGAGGACAGACTCGTTAAAATTAGCACTTTAGCTCGTGAAAATATTAGACACAAAAACGAATCCAGCTTAAGCTAAATACCTTGGATACCTCGGAGATGTTTCGGCCTTCACGCCCGGGTCACACTGGGGTGCCGCCGCATAAAGTAGTTTCAGGTACATCTACAAAAACTACATCAGGCAGAAGTGACGCGAGAACTACACACAACCGGCACAGGTGACGAGAACTAAAAAAGGCGCAAGTGACGAGCACTACATACAACAGGCACAAGTGACGCACAACATACAACAGGCACAAGTGACG
>VOMN01047158.1:0-38450 GCA_014899125.1 Orchestia grillus | reverse complement strand
GACCTTTTTTTCTCGTCTGAACAAAGAAAGGACACTTCAAACTATCTACTCTAATGTTCTTCAGCTTATTTCGCGCCGGATAAGTTGATTACACACGTGTGCTACCTGTTCTCTCCAGCATCGCCCGGCCTCGCTTGCAGCTAGATAAAGTTTTCTCAAACGGCTAGACCTCTCCATACCAGCTGCGTTTTCTTTCAAAAAAATTAAAAATTTTAAACACGAATAAAAAATCTTCATTCGTTTACTGATTAACCGAAGTTAAAGTTTCATTCTTTGAATATCATGAGCAGGAAATCGTATTTGCTCTTTCAACAAATTTCTCTACGTAGCGTCAAATTTCGGTTGTGAAATGGATACGTTTTGCTTTAGCAGAAAATGCCGCTTCACGGCGATCCCAAATATATTTTAGAGTGTTATTAACTTAGTCCAAAAATTCCTTTCCCTACAGTATACAATTTTTAGTAAATAAATGGTTAAAATATATGAAATAAAAACAATAAAATGAAAAAATATCGCTTATAGAAATCGTCATCTGAATAACTAATTAAAACAAATAAAAAGCTAAATCCTCACGAGCTGTGTCTGACAGCCACTAACCTCACTCGTGAGCTGAACTGCCATCAGACCGTTACAGCTGTGATGAGTGCTCATTTCAATTAAGATACCTTTGATATTACCTTCACCGGGAGTCGATTAGACAATTTCCTCAATACGGCCACCCAGTGCCGCAGCCAGAAGACCATAACACACTCTGACGCCAGCCGCCCTGCTGCAGTCACTCACAGTGAAATGCAGGACCCCGTCGGCGTCGACGCTAACATTCATCTCGTCGTAGCTGGTGTCCCTCTCGTAAGCCTGGCCGCGGCCGTGCAGCATCCAGTACTGCACTGCGCCCTCAGACTCGCACGTCAGTGAATACTGGAAACATTTACGAATTATCAAGACTGGGAGTAACGTGCAGATGCTGTCAAGCATCAACGTCAAGTTCAAAGCAATGGGAGAAAAGGGCGAACTCGCGATCGAAGGGCATTACTTCGGTATCAACAATGTAATGAACATTACTGATACCGAAGTAAAAAAAATATCGCAATGAATTAATCTTCTTTGATGAATGTAATACGAAAAATGTAATATGTAATACGACTTATCTAGTTCAACATAAAATCGTCGGCAACTTCTGCTTTCCTCATCTCAAAATAACCACTTAATTGCACTCACATTAATGGAGGAACGAATTTTGGATGAGCATGTTAACTGCTATTCACTGCTTCCCAAAGATTTGAATAGCACGCTCACTATCAAACTCAACAGGGAGTTTATTAAAATTATGGGGTCATAATTATACTGTATCATCTTTTTTGCAGTGAATAAAGATGCATACAGAATAAATAAGACTTTTATATAGAGATGCAAAGGAAAAAATAATTATTTAATTGCTTCGGAATTATTAATATCGCGTGACTGAAAATAACTTACGACATGAAGTAAGAAATTTACAGATTATATGCATTTCTATTGTCTAAAAACACTCAAAAGTATCAGAAATTACTCCAACAGAATCATAACTCTGACAACATTTGTACCTTGCTCTTGAAAGCATTTGACATATATATCCAAATTTATTCTGCTTTCGTTTTTCTTACGTCACTAAGCATTTTACGCACACAAAATTGAACATAATTCAAAGTACTAATGTTGTCAGTTTTTCCAGGCCTCCCTGGTGTGAGGAATATTGCTTGCTAACTTCTAAAAAAAACCTTACACTCTCCCCCTCCATGGCGTAGTCCGCGGCGGCGCTGGCGAGTACCCCCACCAGCAGAAGCAGCCGCCAATGTGTCAAAGCCATATCTGCTGCTCGCTCGTTCCTGCACAGAACCACATGATGTTAGCTTCTTTTGATCGCATTCTGCCTGTTTCATCACTCTGATGGTGAAACTTTAAGAAATTAATGGCACTGGGTCATCAAAGCGGCTCATGTAGAAGCTACCCGAGTAGGTACCCTTGTTTCGTCCAGCCTCCGACATTCGATTTGGGTGTCTAGCTAAAAATACGAAGCCTGTGACCTTCGCAAGCTTGAGATTCAAAGAAAAAAGGTAGGGTTATCAGTGAGGCTAAACTGGAGCGTTTGATCGCCAAAATGATTTTGTTGTGGCGAGTCAAACCGATAAAAATTATGTCTCTTCGTACGGTACGACAATTAATACATCGGGGGTGGACGGTTGTATTGCCTTCAGGAGAGTTTCCTAATCAGAGGCGCTCGCACCCTCCTTGGGCAGGAGATAGCATTTCGAGAGGCTCGGGAAAAATCCATCATGGAGGAGGAGGAGGGAAAACTTAGATTTCCTAGAAATCGTCCTATATCCAATAGAATCCATCATGATAAAAGGTAATTAATCGATTTATTGCTCACCCTATTGTCTTCTTGATTAAACTCAGGATGAATTCACCTCCTTTATCCTCGAGTATATATAAATTTATCGACGGGTACGAAGATAAAATAAAGTTTTCTGACTTTTACAGGCGTTATAAAAGGTGGGGAACCACTCATCTACGCCAAAAAATATTCCAATGGCTAGTATATGAGGTATTTTACATGACACTACCCTGACTGTCGATATGAGGAAGCCGAAACATGTACATACATAAGCTCATGATACATACACAAATTCATGAAAGCCACTTAGATCATTGCACTTGAACGCCTACCATTATTTGATATCCGAATCCTTTCCTAAAAGTTCGAAACTACTTCTCAACAAGCAGCACACCTACTGATTATGGATATGTATTAGAATGAAATACTTTACAAAAGATCTAGTTGTGCATAAGAAGAACAGAGAAGTTTTTCATGCATTCGTTTTTAGCACTTACCTCTGTCGAATTTACTCGAATTAATCGCCCGAACGTCACTGACTCACAGATGTGGAGATGAGGTCAATATATATATATAGGGTGGCGCAAAAACATCTCACCACATCATGATTAATAGTAAAATTATTCATTAAGTGTTGTGCAATTGAATATCATAATGAATTCCGTAGAACTAAGTAGCTAATAAATGTGTTACTAATTGAACAATCATTTGATAAACGATCATATTGAGGTAGCAGTTTTTGAGAAGACTTGTAGTTAAATTGCGATCAAAAACCGTCATCAATATCTAGAGTTTACTGAGTGAAATGTCCTAAATATGAAGCGAATTTTATTTTCCAAGAGGCGCTCAGATTTGAAAAGGTGTATAATAGGGCATACATTTTGAAGACCATTAAAAATCGACGTGGTTTCGTAAAGTTGCAAACATTAAAGCATAAACGCATTTTGCCTTTCCAATGTTTCCCTTATACATGTATATTAGAATATATTCTTGAATAAAACATAAAATTTTATTTCAGGCCAACACTCACTCAGTGAACGAATATGACATGAGTTATACCATTGAATACTGGTAATAAAGAAAATTTGAAGATAAAAATTTCCACCATATTCTATGTGTTTTATTCTAACAATGTATAAAGTATTATCGATTCTTTCTTTTCATCTCAGATATTAGGTCAATAACGCCACAGGCCTTAACGTCTGTATGAAAATTTTAAATGCCTTGTTTCTTAATAATCGTTACTGCTAATTTGTTCAAAAATTATACCGTACAAAACCATAACGGCATGCAATACTTTATTTTAAAGTGAATTCTCCTAACGAAAGTGTCGACAACATTTGATAATCGGCAGCGATGACACTATTTAAGCTCTCTCATAACATGACTTTTCCAACTCTAAAAACAGAGATCGACTAGCTGACACAAGTAAAAGTTGGAGAACGTGTCTTATTTACACTGCACTGCCTTGAGCGCAGTTTTGTCCGTTGGCGTCACGATCTGATGCCGTACGCATTCAAGGTCCACCTGTTTGGCACGAGGTAAAAGTAGGCCAGATATTTTTATTCTACTACATGTCAGTCAACTGTTTCCGAATAATTTTTCAATTCGGAAAACGGAACTATCTTCGTCTGTTACTGCGTGGCGTAAACGCTGGCGAGGCTTTAATGCACCCATAATTTGTTCTCTTCGAATGGAACATCAGCTAGTACTCAAATAAATATGGTGAAAATAAACTAGACGCTTGCTTTGGTTAAACATTTTGATTCTCTCCAGTTAAGACATAATTAATAGAACCTATTACTATCATAAGAACACAATTACCAAATTTCAATTAATATACAAATTTTATAAGGCTTCTCGTTTTCTAATTTGAGGTAGGAGAAATAATAACTCACGGAGTAAAAGAGCACAAAAGCTTTAAACTTATTTATACTGAAAGATGTACTAGAAGTATTCATTTATATTCATATTTTAAGTTACCGAAAAATATTCACTAATTCATAGTCATTCGCTTGACTAACGCATGAATTTTGTTTACAACTATTCATCCTATACAGAATAAAAACAGTATTAATGCAGAAGAGAAGCGTCTCCCAGCTCAAAATCTCTTGTGCATTGTGTACGTATGTCGCTTTATTAAACAGTGTTAGGCGCACTGCGCTCAATTCTTCAAGAATGTCGGAAGAAAAATCATTTCTCTCCAAGTCCGTACGAAAATAGAATTTACCATTGCAACAGCGTTCAGCGTTTTTTGACAAAGTCGATTGAATGCAAAGTAATCTTCTCATTACCCGCGTATATAGCGCCACACTTCCCTGGCTGGCCGTGATCAACAATGAGAAATTCAATGAGCTCTTGGCACGGACTTAACAAATTCTAGAACGTTACACAGTTGCCCCCTGTGTCTCGGGTAACGCGACCGTGATGATGAATACCTGAATGATAATGCGTCAATTACATAATCACTGTATGGAGCATGAAAGAGTGTGTTACCTTAGATCTGTGATGCTACTTCTATAGCCAAGCCTATAAACATTTGACGGCGCAGGAGAAATATCTCTAGGCTCGATTCACGCCGATGTATGAAGTCAAGAGATTAGATCGTGAATGCACATGAGTTAGTTTCAAAAAATGAAAAAGAGAGTTCCAACATTTAGGTGACCGTTGTATGGTAAGTGTTAGGAAACAGGACTCCATAACGATTTTTCAAATTACGACCATTTACGCACGATGAAGTATTTATATTTAGAAACAACAGACAATAGCTTCAGTAGATTGATATGTTGTTTAAATTATCATCAGCTTTCAGGAACACCTGTCGGTATCAATAAATTTTATTCTTGCTAGTTAATGCGACGTGCATTTTTTAAACTGTAAGATCGACTCCCCCAAGAGAAACAGAGAAAGCAATTTTTTAGCTAAATGGCAGAGAAACAGTTTTTACATATCTACCGCTCTGAAATTCCACACGAAAAGCCTACATAAAGTTCATGGTTAACGAAGAAATTTCATTCAACATTTTATGTTTTCACCTCGCTTGTAGTGAGGTCACACATCTACTGATTCATTGCATTGCAAATAAACGCACACTGCATGCATGTAAGTGCTTATTCTACAGTATAGTAATTGCAAGTCTATTAATTTGACCTTTTAAAAGTACACAAAATAGCAATATGAACTTGGGATGTAATTGGCAATTTATTCTAATCCGATAACATGTAAAAAGTCTCCAAGTAATAGGACCAAGAAATTTCATTTGACGTACAGAGGGTCTCAAAAATGTTCAGAAATAAGAAAAGCAAGCTTTTTATACGGAAAAGCATTGCCATGGTTTCTCAAGTGATGGTCTCAAGCGATAGAGCATTTCAGTGAACTGTCACATTTCTTCTTTTTTTAACTTTCCCTCAACTTTCGCCAGTACTGTGTGAGACATTTGCTCCATGTTTTCAGATAAACGTTCGCCTCCATACGACAGCTCCCTGAACCGGTCATCAAGAAGATTTCAATTCGCTTCTCTTTATATCAACGTATCTTCTAATGCATCTGAATTATAATAAACGCCGTGTTGAAACTGTATGTACAACCTACGGGAGACCCAGTGTAGCGCTGCAGCACAAGCCCAGGGTTTCCTCAGAAATGAAGAGTGATGATACGACAGCGAGCGACAGATGGCAACCGCCCTATGCCGGAAATCCTGCCAAACTCTGTGGTCAATGATGCAACTACAGGTGTGGCCATTTTCTATGATTATACACACTTTTTACGAATTGATTTTTGTAGCCAAAGTTGCACATGCATGGGACTTACAGTAGTTGAAAACTTCGTACGAAAGCAAGCGTGGATGTTTACACACCTCAGGGACGTAAAGTGTGTATGCACCAACATGCGCGGCTGCCACGGGCTGTACAGAACAATACCGGCCTCCGCGTCGGGCGAATGACACCGTTCCTTTGTTCACTCTCAGCTTCCTAACAACAACATATGATATGACCTAATGCAGTAACTGGCATGAATTACAAATTCCGCAGCTTAGAAGTTTCATTTTTCAATTTGTTTTAATGAATTTCAAGGTATCGACTTGAAAAACTGCCTGTTTTAGCTAAATGGCAGACTTACAAGGCTGAATGAGAGTTTAAGAAAGCAAAGCAGGCTAGCTGAGAGTCGATAAAGTTGCAGTTCATCAAGTGTGAGGGCCTCGACGAGCTCGTTCATGAGACACCGCGGGGGACCAGCCCCTGCCGCGGGGGGCGCAGGCGGTGTCGGGAGCTGGGGACCTGAACTTCAAACCTACGGCCATGAAATTTTTCTTCCTTCAAGGGTCGATGACCTTCTAAACCATATTTTATTTCAAAGAACTTCAAGAGAAGTCTTTGACGATTTTATAGGGGCTTACATCACCTCAAAACGGGTTCGTCTTAAGCAGTTAAACTTCAACCGAACAAACATACATGACTTGATTTTTACTTCCATATTAGTTCTACCGCAAGTGCCCCTCAATACAGGGTGATTCAGAATCAGAGTGACAATTTTTTTAATGGCAGTATACAATTCAGAATATTTTCCACGTACGGTGGTTACAATATACTCGTAAATAGTACACAAATACTTTCCCATTCCATTTATTCACTGTGATACTCTATTTTATGAATTACAGCATTGAGTCTAGGAAGAATGTACCACATGTAGTATTTAGCATCCATTCTAGAAATAAAGTCCATTCCTTGCACAGTTTTTCGTTTAGGGTTTTCAAAAACATATGAGAACCGCTTCAGACCCTCCAATATTGACCAGATAGAAAAATGCAATGGAATACAATACGGACTTCTTGGTTGGTTAAAAAAATTGGCTGGGTCACTCACTCCATACACTTGCTTAAGTCCACCATACCTGCCAGCGCTGTCGTCTCTGAGAGCAAGACCATTAAACCTAACCTAACCTAACCTAACCTAACCTAACCTAATTAAGAGTTACAAGTAGCTGGAGGTGGTGTTCGTATTGGGCGCTAGTTAATTCGCTAAATGCAGAGCAAGCGTCAGAGCGCTTCAGCTTTACTTATTGATTGCCAGTTTAAACGAAACCGAAATTATAGAAAATATTTCGATACACGAGAACATTCAAGGTCAAAATGGTTTTGAAAACGTAAATAACGTCCCTCGATCGATCATAACTACACTCAGATCGCGTTGTCGGCAAAATTAGACGGATTGTATTTCTCATGAGCTGATTTTTCGTAACAATATTTTGATTAATCATGGGATCTGTATTTTCATACACTCATTCGACTAACGGAGAAATCGAATTTGAAAAACAGTAAAATGTGCGCAGTCTCTAGCAGTGACTATAGGTACACAAGGATACTCTTTAAAATTAAAATCTTTAAAAGAGCCGAGCTAAATTTAAACTAAGTTATGCGATGGAATCTAAAAGTTTATTACTTTACATCTCAAGAGAACTTAACACTGTAAAATTCATATCAACAGTTGACACGTCAGTTCCCGAACAGTACTTCTCATCTTGAGCCAACATTTATCTTTATTACCGTGTTATGACAGCCACAAATTTGGTTGTGATGCGATGCATCTAAATTTCTGAAAATAATACAACTATAAATGCTATCTCACGTGTAGTAATGTTATTTATTATGAGTTCAGAAGTCCCGACAATGCGAGTTCAGAAGTCTGGACGCAATAAGGCGTCTTACAAGACGTCCTTTTTTGATTCGCAGGTGTAACAGGGTCCCGGCGAAAGAGGGGGCACAGGTGGAAATTAGGTCAATAAGGATTCAGAAGCGGGTTTGGAATAAGACTTAAACTTAGTCTGTTTTATGATAATCGTTCATAATAATGATAGATCACAAATTAAGTAGTAAATTTCCAATGTGAATAAAATATTTCGAGATATGTCTTCGAGTTAACGTGAATCTTGGAAGTTCCTCCGTATGGCATTATGTACTCAGTCAATTTTCAGATAAGTCAAGATGTTGTAAAGCACTAAAGATAACTTTCCCTGGCTTCTCAACGACACGAGAATAAAAGTCGTAATCTTTCATGAATTCATGGTGATGAATGGTATACCTGAGTAAAATGTGGCGGTAATGTCATGATTTCTACCAAGATCTGATTGTGTTGAAGGTTGACTCTTTGATCGGCATTTGTGCATCAGCAGTCGAAAACAGACTGGTTATTTTGATTAACTTATTTGGCCATAATTTGGAAAGGCCTACGAAGCGCTCAAGCTCGATGGTTTTGAATCTTGTGCAAAAATAAACCAAATATCATAACCAGGAAGAAAATCTATCCTCTTTATAAGTTCTGAAGTTCAACTGACAAAAAAATGCGCATCTCAGCATTGCTAAAGATACCGCCTCTGCAATGTCAAGGCTCTGCATGAGTTTTTAATGCAAACAAAAACTCAACTGTCTATTTTTAAAATGTATGGGTACAAATTCTCAAAAGAAAAATGAAGAAAAAACTTAGTTAGGAATATTAACAGAATGAAACAAATTAATTGTGTTGATGAAGGAAGAGAATTGAAAAATGCATTTGATTACAAAGTTAAAGTCCCAAGCCAATGTCCAGTAACGAATTAGAATCAGTAAAAGAGAAATAGGACATTTTATTCGAAAGATATATCGATACATTGGTAGGGAGAGTGGCTTAAAATGTTACTTTGCTTAAAATGTGCCACAGAAGAATATTACTGACATTTTTGAGATCAATATGTATTGTGCATTTCATTCAACAGATACATCAGAAGATTTGAAGAACAGTTTAACACGCTGAAAAGCTCAATGTGCGTACACAGAATAGCCCCTGATTATATTATTCCCGACTCTGCATCCACCGTCCTCATCTATCAAATTATCTCGATTCTTTTCCAATCCGAACACGAAGTTTTCAATATTCTACCTCAACCCCATTGCAATTCTTACCATTTTCTGCTCTTTAGTTTGTGATAACTTGGAGTCAATTCTTTTATCCTCTAGAGGAGAGTGTTTATTCTCAACAAATGAACTGAATTATTCCAAGGTGATCCCTTGTTAACAGTAAAGGTGGGTAGTTATCAATTGCAATAGTTTTTCAATTCGTCCAAGAAGACGTCATGCACTCCTTCTCTTCCCTCTACAGAACATTTCTTCTCGGCGTTCTCGCTTCTCAAATCTAGTCTTCGTTTTAATTCCCCTTCGATTAAATTTATCACACTTCTGTTTTTGATACAAAATTAAGGTAGTTCTTGCGTTCAAACTCCTTCCAATAAAAACATTTGTCTTCTGCACAGAGTTTAATAAAAAGACTTTTTTAAAACTCTGTCACCAGGAGCTTCAAAATAACCAACCATCCACACTCAAGAACAACAACAAGTCCTGATTTCACTTCCAAAGCTTAACCCGACCAAAAAAGTATTCTGACTGAACCTCTTCTCCTGATTCATATTTCATTCTTGACTCCAATTCAAAAATCCCAAAATTATTGCAGCTCAAATTTTCGATTTCATTACGCGGTTTTGACTCCACTTCGAAAACTGAAATACTGTATCCCGACTTGATGTCCGTGAACTCCAACATACTTCCAGCTACACGGTGCATCACAGTCCTCGAACCAATGAAGGCTGAAGTGTGTGAACAAACAAACCCGCTCGGAAACGTTACACACAAATGTGTGCAGGATCAGTAGTGAACAAAACATTTATATTCTATTCGAAACTTACGAAAGCGTTTGATCAGAGTAACTCAGATTCATACGGACCTGCTTTAATTTCAGTTCTGTCTCTCAACATCTAGTGCAAATGTTTCTTTATGAACAAATAACAACGGAAGCTACTGTATCTCGTTGCATTGGTGAGAGATACACAAAAACCATCAATAATGTATATATAAGCCAACGTTTCAGAGAATGTTAGAGAAACCTGAGAAACATGTACTCAGCTTGTAAGTTTGCACGACTAATGTAGGTGATTTACCACGTCGAAATAACGAGTGCGATAATTCTGAGCTGAGATCATCGTATTCCTAGGAATAAATCAAATTGAAGCAGAATTCAAAATTATGACACAAACAAGAAAGAATTTACAGTGTGCTGTAATTCAGAGAATTAACAACCACAGAACGACTCATACGTGTCGGTGTAACAGGAAACATTCGACAAGTTGACATACAACAAGCAGCACGCACACCTGGAATAATCATCGCACTAAGTGCTGGTAGAAGAATCACTCTCGTATTTAGAAGCTGAAAATGATAAACTCACTTTTGGGATGCGGCAAAAAGTTGTCTCGTTTCAGAAAAATGTATTTTCTATTCTTTACCACGTAAGTCTTGACGTACGCGCACGCGACCACACACCATCTATGACTCCCGCTGGAAGGTCGGAGTTGCACTGCGCACACTCGTCGGTCTCGTCCTTGCGCACATTGCGGTGCTACGGCCAGCACTCACCCCGCTTGGACGACTCGCTCTGCAAGATGGTGAGACTCGGCTGGATTTCTCAACCCTTATTCTTAAGTTTTCTTTGCATATATTTATTACCCTGTTGTTTCATCTTACGGAAAGAAGTGAACAGTAAAGGGCAGCTTGAAAAATATTTTATTGGCGAGCAAAAAACGGTTAATCACAACGGGTTAATCGTTGGAGTGATTATAATATGAGTACTCACACAATAAAAAAATTACATGTAATCCAAATTTTCATAACACGTCATGTGTTAACAAGTCGCAGTTACTCGCATAAGCAACGAAATTATCAAGAATTTAGAATATTTTTAGATTAATTTACTGATTTATTCTTTACATGAGGTCTTGTTGCAGCTGTGGCTGAAAGGCGAATAATTTTGTGGAACTTTCTCCTCTAGACCGATCCTTCCATTTTACAAGATTCAGTGGCTTTCTATTATCATTCGACACATGTAAACTAAACCACAGCAACGATAATTTGACCACTGCTTGGCACTGAACTAATATAACTCAAGGCACGCGTTCCATCAAAAAAAGCAAAGTTAATCTAGTGTGACTTTACGAAGGAAAATTATTTCTCTTTGAAAAATACAAACTAGTTTCAGTCCTTATTAAGTGTCTGATTGTTACCCTATACTGACGCACTATTATATCAGTGCGTTGTGGGGTCCTTCCATTCGACAATCAATTTTCCGAGGCGCATTCTAAAGTGAAGATTTCATTTGCAGACAGAACTCAATAACCTGTGGTTAGGCAGAGCTAGGACTTCGATATTGATTGATAACCTGCTTTTGAAATCGTGCCATACTTATTGGTTCAGCTTTTAGCTCTAATCTGTCACGTCCTTGAGAGATCAGTTTCTCATCTTAATTATGAAGTAGCCATCATTGCTGCATCAAGTCAATACATCGATAGAGATTTGAATTTGAAATTAGATAATTGAAATAACTGAAACGAAACATGTACGATGCAGCTGCCCATTTCCTTAGTTTTCTTACCGTAATTTTTTTGTGAAAGCAGAATATGAGACACAGCCTAATAATAATGTGGGCGTATAAAATTTACGTTGACGTCCAAAGTATTCATGATGTGATCGAAATATTTAGATACTCATACGTCACTGTGACGAAGCGTACAATTGTACAATTAAAGTGTCTAAAGTTTCTCAATTGGAAGTTTCTAAAGTTTCTCAATAAGATATCTGAATGTTTTCATAACGTAACACATCAATACATTTATTTAATTATAGGTACTTACTGTGGAATCTTTTGTTGACAAAAACTGCGTGCAAATGGTATTAATATTTCTTGAAGATTATGCTGACAATGCAAACGTATTTATTACTGCGATACGAAAACATGCATATATTTTTGTACTTTTTTCTTTTCACCTGTGAATCGACTCAAAATTCGTCTTGTTGCAGACGTGCGAGTTTCTCGTTCGTGCAATTCCTGATGCGGCCATCCAGCCCCTCGGTTCATGTTTTAAACGACTAGATGGACGCGCCCGCCAAAAACAGCGGGACAAATGATGTCAATTTTTTAATAATGTGCCCTCTTATTCTCAGCAAATCTGGGAAGAAACAATGTTATTTGCAGTATCACTGACACGGACTGTTTTTTTCTAATCATCTCGCTGATTCGGAGTACGGACTCGGGAATTTTCTACAATCTAATTTCTTAACAGCCTGACAGAGAGACGGACGGACCAACCCACCAAGCAGCACTGAGCTATTGTTATACAGTGGAATGCTTGGTATATTTCATGGGATTTAGCTGGAGGCTGTCTTTTATCAATTTTAAGTTATTTCTCATCCATTTTCAGCTGCTTGTATGCACTTTAATAAGTATAACTTGGGTACATTATTTTACAATGAGGATGTTTTCGTATCGCAGTCAAATTTCATAACGTTTCATCTTATTAATCTAATGACGTTGTTTTAAAAATTACAAGATCTCGTTAAGTATAAGTGCATTGTCTGGTGATGGTTTTGTAAAATGTTGAATTTTTAATAACATAAAACTTTAAATACTTTTCTTTCCAATTAAACTTATGCCAGGCTCCTCGCGCTAATATATTACAAACTACAGCAATTTTATATCGGCTACTTTTTTAGCGGTGACCCTGTATAATGATTAAAGAGTAGCGGTAGCGACGTAAGGTGATTTCAGGTCGAAGTTTTTCTAAGTTTAAAAAATAGCTCATGTAGCAGATGTATAAAGTCAGTAATAAACTCAATTTGCACTGGAATATATGTAACGAAATGAAGTCTCGTTCATTTTTACATGAAGTGTAATTTTATCGCTGCCACCAAAAATACGTTGAAATGAATGTAATAAAATCACCTCATTAGATCTCTTGATACTGACGTTTCCAGGATCAGTATTGTTTCATTCTAAAGTACAGGTTTCCAACATTTACGGCAGCGTGTGCCCGAATGGCCTTGGGGATTATATGCTCTATATGCTCTGAGTAGGGATTAGTCAAACAAAGGAAGCTTTGAGATATAGATTTAGAATTAAATGACCCAAATTTTCTTCAGGAGCTTCAGGAGTCATGCATTCGACCAATAAGCAATGACTGAACAACAACCAGTACACAAACACCTCGTAGTCGTAGGTCAATGTGATGGCACTATAAGAGCAAACACGTCCCTCAGTCTTGAATGGGATTTATAAATTATTTTAACCCCAGGCTTGAGCCCTGAACCCTAAAGTACTAGATGGTTCGACGGGCATACCATACGAGACAAACAACCACGAGGTTTTTTTTTTGCAGGACTCAATCAAAGTCGTCTCAGCCCCCAAAAATTGTTTTTGACATCTTCAAAAACAAAATTATCGATCTTACTCTTTATATTTTCCATAAATTAAGTAAAAATTTTCATCTTCCTATGATGCGTTTTAATCTTTGTTAATAAGTAAGTTAAGTTCTCAATTCCAAACGCATTTGTACTCTAGCTCTGCATGTATTCTTCAGAAATCGAAAAAAAATATTTCATTTCTATGTTGATGTTGTAGTCGCATGGTAATTATCTTAAAATGAGAATGGATGAGAATTATAATTATATTTACAGCATATTTTTCATGAGTAATGTTGATTCCTTAAAACAATCATCTTTGAAAAATTAAAATTGGTTCATAGAATCAGCTCTGGCCTCATTTGAAAAACTTCCACCAATGTTCGCTCATTTTGATTTATAGGCAGCAATTTCTGAAATCTCAATTCCTAAAAAGTTAAGCAACAGTTTACATTTTCAGTGCTAGTGCCCCCACTAAATATCAATGCCTACTCTTTCCATTACTCCTTCGATAAGTTTATGAGGAAACTAATTTTGTTTATTGTTCTCATACTTTTCACTTGAATTTACTTATTCTTTTTCGTAATAACACTTCTATACATTTCTAATTAGTTTGTTTGCTTCTCTCTTTTTGTGTATTGCTTTGGAGTGAACGAAGTTCAAAGTTACTCATACGTCTGAGCTTTAATAACTTTGGTTAACGAAAGGAAACCGACTTTCCATAATATAATTTAACATCATCTGAATGTGTTTTGTTGAAGCAAAGAACCGGAGAGCAGAGCTAAAATAGTCGCTTTATTTACTTTTACCCATATCTACATAAATATTTACCAGGTACCATTGTTGAATTAATATTTTAAAACAATTTGTTATGATATATGTAAAATTAAATATTAAAAGATGAGGAATAATTTGAACGTTTAAATATTTGTAATCTTCATTAACATTTACTCATTCAGCAAACATATAAATGAAAGTTTAATACACAATAGAAAAATAATCAAATTTCTCAATAAATTGTCGAGCATTTTAACTGGGTAAAGGAAATTTGATAATTTTTAATCCATTTTATGTAACTCTAAAAAAAGAGAGAACTCTAAGAGAACTCTTTTATATAACTCTGAAGAGAGAGAAAAAAACGTACGCGGTTTGTGGATTAAGCAGCGCTTCGTTTGCGTGGGAAGTTAATAACTTCGTTTTAGATGTCAGTCTGTAAGCTCGCTCTTGCTTGAGTTTAGGGCTTAATGGCATGTATTGATTAGCATTTTTGAATTATTATTTAAGTTTAGAGTGACTTTTAGATATAAAGTATCTGTTATGACTTGTGGCTCATGGATTCAAGCGCAACGTAGTTTCTTGGTTAGCAGTATTTGAAACCATATTTCGCTACTTACCGCACTGATCTCGTGTAACTTGGGAAATTATTGTTGCCTATTAACAAACATTTTTGCCCTTGTCGTTGTTTATATACGAGATTTTTTCACTTTTAAATAGATACCAATTACTTCTGTGTTTTGGCTGTGAATGACAATCCACTATAGATTGGGTCAGAGCTTGTTCGTTTTTACTGACTACAGAAATATATTGCAAAGCTTAACTAACGTCAACATAATTGATTAGTACTCTGTGTTACTAACAGGGCCACTCTAGCATTGCATTCATATTCCCTATTTTGAGTTATCAAATCCTTTTTTTCAAATATAGAGAGGAAGCTGAAGTGGAAACTAAACTTGAAATTTTTTGATACACAATTGACTTTCATTAATTTTAGTGAGCATGTATTTTTCCTATTTTATAATTATTTTATATGTATGTACTGATTAGTGACCCTCAAGGGGCAAAGAAGTGATCTTACAGACAGTAAGGTTGGGTTAGTGATTGTTTCCTATGCTGTCAGAACTGGCAACCCCAGGAGAGCACTCAGGCAGCACTGTTATTACCTCAACTATAGATAGGCCTTTAAAACTTCTGTCTTATGTGCCCTAGTTGTTTCTTTCAATTTTGTATCCTCTTAAATATCTCATTTTATTTTGTTTCTCCCTCTATTTTTAACTTGCTGCTGGAAATTTGGTTTGAGAATACACCTGTGTAGAGATTTTACATTTCCTACAATACACACTAAATGATCCTTTTCTTTGTTCTGTTTTAGATCAAATTTCATTTGATTGAAGTTAAACCAACTAATCATCAATCAACCATTACCAATTGATGTAAAAAGATTAAAGTTGTTAGGCTTGTTAAAATGGTTAGATTTTCTATTAAAAACATTAAGGTTGGTGCAAATACATATTTAGTTGTCAATATTTAATTTAACTATTGGCTTCATGATTTAATGAAAGTTATGCAAATGGATGTCTTTAATGAATTTAAATTAATTTTCTTCTGGCAAGGCTAGTTTTGTGTGGAGTAAACAGGGTCCTGCCTCTGCATACTGGACCAGACAAAGATAACTTCAAATAATTAACAGGAATAGTTTTGAGCTCTGAAATTGGTTTAAGTTTGAGATTTAGATCTTGAAGATGGAATTGACCTAAGTTATATGTTAAGTTTGAATTTTTTGTTATGATTTAAATTTATTGTTCATTTTTTAATGTTAATTTTTTAACTTGAGACCTTTATAATATCTATTTCTACTAATAAAGATTGAGACCTTTATAATATCTATTTCTACTAATAAAGCTAGTTTAGTGATTTAATTTCATGTTAGGATCCCCATCAAAGAAATGTATTGGGTGTAAATTTTATAGTATTTTTATCAGTGTATTAAGTAAATATGAATGTATAACTACTAGTATTACAAATATGAGCATGAAATTTAACATAAATTAATATGTTTTAAGATAATGATGTTATAGCACATTTCATGTGTTGCAATCGTGCTACTTTATTTTTTTCAAAAGAATCCTTTTAACCTTACATTTTTTAACCTAACTTACTAGGATCTACCTCTCAGGAGGCATAGGATAGGCCATAGGCAATATGGGTAGGCTAGTTTGGTTTGTCTACCCTATGCTATGGGGACTAGCGCTCTTAGGGGAGCACTGCAAAGCTACCTTGGCTTTAGATAGGCCTTTAGGATTCCTATCTTTCATGCCAACATGTTTCTTTTCCTTTTAATTTCTTCTTTGCTGTTTCTTATTTCTCATTTCTTCCTCTTCCTAATTAACTTGCTGTTTCTATGTGCAGGGGATCTAGTGTGAGAACACACTTTGTACTTAGATTCCTCTTTCTTTTATGTCCATAGTAAATGGTTCCTACTCTTTTGGTGTGCAATAATCTGAGTTACTGAAGTGCTGCTATCACCAACACCACCACTGCTACTACTAATGTGATCTAATGTAACAATGGTTAACCTAATTAATCTTTGCTCATTGCCCTTTCAGACTGCAAGAAATACCTTAGTGTTGCCAGAACTTCTGTATTGGCAGCCCTAAAGTAAAAATTAACCAATTAGTGTAAACTAAGCAGTAAAATATTGAATTGTGTCTAAAGTATGTACATTTAACTTTAATAGAAATATTTATTATGTCAAGCTCATGACATTGACTGCAGCATCAGTAACAAATCTTATTGGCTAGTATAAAAATCTGGAGATGCAACAAGCTTTGTGTGGTTTATTTTCTGAGTCTTACCATTGTTTGGGCCTTAGTTTCAACCTTAGTCACTACCTCGGTTTTGATGATAACTCAACCTCAACTCTAAATCTCTAAATTTAGTTATGTATGGTTTCATCTTTACAAATGTATAGTAGTATACAAATTTTTGATTTGAATCTAAAATAATTTTATGTACATTTTAGGTCTTCTTCAATCATCTGAATGCATTGATAATGTATTACCTTATTTTGATTAATTTTTTTTCTATTTTAAAATTTGTGCTTTTAATGCAAGTGAAAATAAGTAGGTGTATTTAAGTATCAATGAAAAAACATTGCCAAGTCTAATAACTATATATTTGCATTAGTGCAATCAGTATAGAAAGGCTTACTGTTGACATGCCCTACTTGGGTATTTCTGTTGAATAGTTAAACCTGTTGCTTACTTGATTTTTCAAGCGCACAGGCACAAAGTATAATTTTTGACTCAGTAATTCTTTGTTGAGGGAAAGTATTCAAAAATTGGCTTATAGTTCCATAAAGATAATTACCAATATAATTAACTGTAGACCTATATGTCTCCAATGATAACTTTCCTTCTTTCTTCCTTGATTTATAAGATGCAGCAATGTGAGCCTTTTAGCTTAGAAAAAATATTTCCCATGTGAACATTGTCAACAATTCTTTAAATTACTGTGCGCAGATGTTCACTGTTCTGAGGTTGAAGCAAGTGACCCTCAGGGGTTACAGGATAGGCAAGAGGTTCACTATCACCTATCTATTGGTTTGTCTATTGCATGTTGATGGATCTGGTCACCCCAGAATGGCACAGTTGGTCTTTCTCTGCTGTAGATTGGCTTTCAGGACTTCTATCTTCTGTGCCCATTTGGCTTCATTAAATATTTACATCTTTAGCTTCTCTTCTTTGCCTTTTCTTCCTTTTCATTCTTTTAAGATCAACAGGGGTTCTGTGTGGGAACATGCCTTGTTCATATACTCCCCATTTTCTATGGGCCATATTGAATGGTCGTTTCACTTTCAGTATGACTTCTCCAATCATTGAAAAATCACAATCTATATGTATTATTACTATAACATATTTCTGCAAGTGATTTCATTTCATTTCAAGTAAAATTGAACAAGGAATATCACTGTGTATGAATCATTGTGTAAAGGCTGTAAATAGTTTTAGATACAAAAACCATGCTTGAGACTTTTAAATAAATTTAACTTTTAATTTATACCATTTATTTTTAGAGCTTCTATACAGAAAGTCTTCTCATCAGAGTTATGAAAACATATTTAATTCTTCATTATCTTAATTTGTTTGATGTCTATTTCCTTTATTTACCACAAACTTTTCATTTTTATCATTCTGATAAGTTGGAATATTAGAGCAACAATTCTAGATTATGTACTACAATCATGTAATTGGCATAAAAAACTCAGTACGCCCATTAATCTTCATGCTATGATATCCAGCTCTGATTAGTCTCTGAAGCCAGTTGTCTTTTAAATGTATAGTACCATTACAAAATTTTAAGTTTGCTTATAGCTTTTCGAATACTTTTGCTTTGAAATTGTGTGGTAAAAAAATATATTGTACCATTCAGATACCTTCATTGCATTTTCCTTTTCCATTCATTTGAGGCATGACTGTGATGACTTGGCCGAGGTATATTAGAACTATTGATTTGCACTTCACTTGCTACAGTTTTTCTTCAACAACGAATTAAGAAAATGTTTCATGTGACAACCAAGTATTGTAGTAGGTAATTTTGGTTGAAATTTAGAAGTAGGGAAAGTTAAGAAATTTTATGGGTGACAGCTGTTGTATCTATAGTTATTTTGCTTTTCTCTCTAAATGCTGCCAATGAGAAAATTTTTATTTCAGAGGATAATGCTAGTAAGGAATAATAAATGCATTTTTATAGCAAAATATTTTCTCCTAGTTTCAACTTGCTCAGATCTATCATTTGTATTGTTTGTTATTGAATTAGTTATTTTATTGCAAGGATTTCATATTTTTCTCATAATCCTGTGTTAGTCTCTTGGGTTTCCTTCTCTCAGCATGGTTGTTTTTGAAACCATAAAAAATTGCAAACACATGAGCTAAATTGGGATCATGATCACACCTTAGGAGACTAATGCAAGACTTGAAGATGCCAGGCATTGAGCATTGCTAAAAATGTGTAACATTTGTTACATTATTAAGAAGTTTAGAATTTGTTATATACATTATGAGCTAGCTTGGTTCCACATATATCTTTGGAAACAGTTTTTGAGGAGCAAGTTCTAATTTTGAGATATTAGTGTTTCAAGAATGCTACAGAATGTCGGTTTACCATGGGAATTGTTATTTGAAAGACTGTAGTGTGACTGATGACTTCGAAAACTAAATTTAAAAAACACCTGCTTATCAGGAGGTTATATTGCCCATATCTTTGTGCACATTTTGTCTATATTGCATACAGTAATATGGTCTGTAGCTACACAAAGTAACTGCATTCAAGCCAGAGTCCTCAGATTCAGTAGCAAATGGGTGACTGGAAATTTCTTTCTATTTTTTAAGCTTTAGTGAGGGCTGACTTCAGGAACATGAAGAGAAACAAGCTCTTCAGAAATGAGATAATGAAACTTGACAACTGAAGTATTATCAGTGGTTTCCTTGATTATGTCTTTTTTTATGTTAAATTTTTGAGTACCAGGTGCACAACGGCCAGGCTAGCGTGTGTTGGTGTCTTGGGCAAATGACCCTTGGGTACCAAAAATTGAGGTCCATCTTATCAGGACAAAGAAACTCTTACGCTTTCTCAGTAATTATTGTTCACAAATTTTCTTCTTGTATTAGGTCTAAGAATTTACTGTAAGAATTTAATTATACTGTTAGAGTGTCTGGCATCGTAAACAATAAAATTTGCATTGTACTATAGTGAACAAATGCTCTAGATTGATTTTAAGAGTACCTTCTGCTACATTGTTTTTGAGTAGCGAATTTTACTCTAAGGAATTAGTGTGAGCAGTACCAATTGGTACTAATTTTATTGTTAATTATATGTCAAGTGTGAAATAGTCCTCCATCTGAGCATTATGACTGGTAGCTCTGAGTAAAGCTTTCCTGCAGTTGAAGTGAGGAATAGGCAGTATTTGTGAGCAGTACTGTGAGACATTTTGGTATACAATGCTATAACTGTATCACCTATATTCTCGAAGGCTCTTTGATTGAATTATATGATAGTGTGACTTTACTCAGTACTTCATGCCTCTGGGGAGTCAAAAGAATGATCATAGTTGAGGTGTGATGTAATTTGAAGAACTACATTTAAGGTTTGTGGTTTTAAGGAATGGATCCTTTGCATTGGTGCTCATCAATTCTGGTTTCAGTCATTTACTGTTCATTTCAATTGTATCTTCTGCATGTTTATTTAACTTGGTACTCATATTTTTTGAGTCACATATAACATACTCCTACATGCATAACTTCCTTACTCCTGCATACATAAGATATGTTCTTTCTGGGATCAATGCTTCTGTAACATCAAAGTTGATCATGATTGGGAAGTCTCAAATAACTGCTGTGTACCTCAACACAAGGATAAGCCTATATAACATTGTGAATGATGAAAAGAATGTTCCTTGCTAAAATAAATTGACTGAGATTCTAAATTATATGGTAATATCACAATTCATAACATTTCCTGTCACTATATAGTAAATATTTACTTTGTCTTGTTCATGGATTAGTGCCATAATTTTCCTTTTCTTTCAACGTTTTGTATGAACTATGGGTATTTTCTATTTTTTTTTTGCACCAAAAGAAGTCAGGAAATAATGCTTCATTACCAGGAATAAGAATAAATTGTTTCTTAGTGTTGTTGAAAGCAAGATGTTAACGTCATATTCAAATAAAACTTGCTACAACACATTCCACGCTCTGAGTGCTCTGAGGCGACTGAGATGCTGCTGTCGTGGAAGTTAGCGGTCTGCTACTTTGCCTTGCTACGTTCTCTGTCTCTGTTCTCCAGTCATGCTAACTATTATATATTAAAAATGAATAATTCTTCTGAATGTTCCAGAGCAGTGTAAAGATGTGTTCATGTGGTTTCTTCTTTGTAATTTGTGAATGATAAGGGTGTTGCAAAGTGAACTCGAGTGCCAGTGAGTTGAAAGTGTATAGATTTACGTCAAATTGGCTGAGCGTCGACTGGTTTCTGCCCCTCAAAATGGTGAGTTTTCATCAAATAACGGATTAGTGTACCGTGTGACTGCTTAATTTAAAATTTCTGTACTACTTTTATGCTTTAATCCTTCGAGTTCTGAACTCACAAGTAATTGTTCAAATTTGATCAAACCTTGTCAATTGTGTTTGCGTATTATTAAGGCTGTTTAAAAGTGTCTATGTGTTACTTGGATGGTATTCCGAGAGTCCTGATAGTCTTCTAGCTTAGAAAATGTTGATAGCATTGTAGAATTGGGGAAATCCTGAGCCAGGGCTAAGGTGACTTTGTAGTACTAAAAAGGTAAGGTAAAAATTATTGTAATGGTTCGAAATTCAGAAAGGGAATTTATTTAAATTTGAATTTTCTTCATTAGAGTTTTGGTGGAAACAATGGAATCTTATCATAATGATTCAGTAAGAAACATTTTTCATCGAAGTCTCGATCCAAGTGTTGAAACACGACCTTATGATTCCGTTCCCTCTGGGCACCTCGGACTCGACCGTGCAGGTCTCGCCTCCTGATGGCGTTTCATTGTTAATAGCTTGCAATGAAATGGAAACCACTTCTGTGTGTGTGTGCTCTGATCTATTTCGAGCAGTGTGAATTTTTTTTAACTATTTGCAACTATACACGGAATCGAAAAAGTGTTACCACATTTTATTCGTTCATCGAGGGTTCATTAAATTACGTTTAACGTGTTTTTAATGTTAATTGATAAATACTATTGAATATATCTCTTGGTTATTTAGGTAATGATATTCAATTGTAAGATATTTAATGAATACTTTGTGATCCACGGTAGTATAGTACCCTTTTTTTGCAACACCGTTTGTATTTCTGCCACTTCGGCTGTTTGTAATGAAGGAACCTTTAGGATGCCCTAGAAGTCATAGAACTTATTCGGGCCCACAAGTATGTAGCTATGTATAAAAAACTGTCCATTATAATGGTAAAAGAACTCCATGCTTGTAATATCTTTAAATGATGCAACACTTGTGGTAATAAATTGTTTCAAATTGTTTCAATGACAGGGCGGGAGGATGCCGGACGCCATCCACTGCCTCAACGACTGCATAGATCGGCTGGAGGCCGCCGAGCTCGTGAGTACATCAGCTCTCACGGGCGACTTAATGGGATTATTTAGCTTTTGTTTGGGGTGGAGCGCGAGTGTATTCTTGACCTCCACTTCCAGAACAGCTCATACATACGCCTGTGTCTGTTCCATTCTGTGTTCATACGCCTGCTGTTATTTGTCGCTTCAATCTTCTGTGGATGATGTAAATGTTTGATTAAAGTGACGTCCAGGGGTCGTGCATTTTTGGTTTTAAATATTTGATAATGTTTTTTGATGAGAATATTGGGTTTTAACCGTTAGACGGCTCAACGGGGTAAACCGTTTCTCCACTTTGTGACGTAATTTGCTTATTGTTGTGCAGAATATAATATAATAGCAAAAGCTTATTTTTTCAATGCGCATTGAACACTTCTTGAGCGTGTTTATAATTCAGTGGCCAATGTTAGATTTTCTGCTTGTAGCAAAATTTTGGTCACGAGGATCACGCTGCGCTGTTTATGTGATCTTCGAGCATGATTCCCAAATTTAACAATTTACAATTTAAACTTTCCATTTTTACTTACGATTTAAACTTGAAGCATTTTTACATACGATCTCAACTTAAACCATTCAATGAAGAAGTAGTAGAAATTACACGGTAATGGTGTATCTTTCCAGTCAACTCTTTTCGTGATTTATTAAGAATTTTTCCTCTGAGAATTTTCTTGACTCCGCCCCATGTTGGTGTGAGTTTTTTCTCACGGCTCCGTGAAGGATTCAAGGATTCAGTGAAATTTTGGCGTCAGTGTAGTTCTCGGTAATTTTGTTGACCTATTTGAGGTGAGGCGACCAGAGTTCACGAGCGGCTCGAGTGAGTGTGTCATAGCGAGCTGTGCGGGATTTTATTGTCTGAATAAAAATTGCGTTGGCGTTTGAAGATCACGTTAGAGTACGTCTCATTCAACGGGCTTCGATTTCGAAAGTCGCCAACACTAGTTTTTGTTGCATCAATTCGCCAGCTGCAACGATAGTACTAATACTTGACGTGCGTATTTTTCGTATTTTCCATATACATGTGTATTGTAAGCACAGTGCGAGCGCTTCTGCTTCCATGATTTAGTTGCCCGTCCAGTGTCATAAAAGTTTTCTTTCAGCGTGATCTTTTTCGTAAAGACTGAACTTAGGGGATTCTTAATTGCTACTAGAAAAAACAAGATTTTATTTTACCCTACTCCGAGGTTAAAATGCAAGCAATGCTTGTTTTCATTACTTGTAAAAATCACATCTTATTTTTATTCCAGGAAATTGAAGGCTGATTGAATGTCGATTGTATGTTATTTCGTGTTCTATATGTTAATTTTTAAAATGCGCTTTAGTTTGTGAACCTGTTCGCTTCTACGCCTTAATAGAAGTTATATTTCTGGTACATATAGGGTTAGGTTAGTTGGATTTGTCTATCGTCTGCTATGGGGACTGACATCCTCAGGGGTAGGGAGGGGGGGGGAGAGGGGTTATCTATCTCGCTATAAATAGACCTTTGGGACTTCTATCTTTCGTGCCCACTTTGCATCTTTCAGTTTTCACACTTATTCTGTTATCGTTTCTTCGTCTTTTCTTCGTTTTCTTTCTCAAATTGCTGTTTCACTGGGTAGGGGATCCTGTGTGGGAACATACCTTGTTTATGGATTCCCCGTTCTGTACAGTCCATACTAAATGGTGCCTTTTGTTTCGAGGCGACATAGTCCGATGCATTGCAGCTCTATAATCTTTTTTATGGTACTTCAACTACTGCGACTGCTCGTGTACATGCTGTTCACTGCTCCAGTGTGTTCTAAATTTTGGCGACGGCTTATTTTACCTATAGCAGAATTCACTCATTCCATTCATATGAAGCTGGACTAGTAAATGAACTGGTCGCTCTTGTACGTCATCGTTACTTTTTCAATAATCCCGTTTGTCGCACGAGTCTCGATCGCTCGGGACGGAGCTCAGAATGTGAAGCTTATTCCAGCATGCGATTTTTTCGGTGGCGATGTTTAACGACGAAGCTGTGTGGGATAATTGTTTGCTCCTGCAAGTTGTTTTTTCTACGTGTATTTATTTTGCGATCCTTTTTATTCGATACGTTCTGCATTGGCTTAGAAGTAGAGTTCCGCGTAGTTTTTCTTGATTTATTCAAAAAGAGAGCTGTATTCCATGAAACTTTTAGCGAGGCCGAAGGCCAGGAGTATCGTAAGAGCTCGTTATTGAATAATATTCGTTGTGAACGTTTTGAAGGGGAATTTTTGCTTCAATGTCTGGGGATTTTTCTTTTATTAAAATCTGCAATTCCTTAATCTAAGATACATTTAAAAAAAACGTAACATCGTAATCAGTATCAATATCTTCGGTTCATATTCATTGTAAAAAATGAGCAAGTTTTTATAAAATTGTTTTATCTTCCCATCTTCATGAATGTGAGTTGTAAAGTAATTATGTCTCTTACAATGTTAGCCCTTACGAGGTAGTCAAATCGACAGTGGAACTCGTTACCCGGACGGTGAGTTCAAGGGCTGCCGACCCCAGTGTACGGTACACCTGAAGTTACTTTCTTGTCACTCTGTTCCAGTTTTTCATTTTCGTAAAAGTTGCGAGACATGGGTGACTTTTGATTTGAAATAAACTGGTAGTTATGCTGGTATTGAAACTTAGTTTGAAGGGATCAGCTGGTGCACGTTCAGGTTGCATCGACCTCAAAAAGCTTTAATGGAAACGACCGCACCACAGCAGGATGAAGTCACCCAACCAATTGCTGCAGGGGTCTGAGGATGGCACCAGTTGTTGAGTTGAAGCTATCAAACATGAAGCAATGCAGCGTCGCGTAGAGAACGAGACTCGCGTAAGTTCATTAGTGCAGGCTGGGGTCCGTTCCTTTTAGTCACCCTGTACTCGAGATGATGCAAAGCACATGAATATTCAAGATTTACCATGGACTCTCAGAACGAAGTAGTTTTTAAGGAATAGACATTGTAATTCAAATAAAGCAGTTGTGATTCTCGGATGCGATTTGTGTTTGTATTTTTACTACGAACAATTTTTCTTAGTTACATCGGTTTCTTTTCAGGTTCCGTAACACTGGGACACCGTTTACATATCTACTTTTTGTGTATTAATACAGGCAAAAATTATTGGGCCTCATCATATAATTAGCAGAGTGATTCGCCGTTCAAGCAAAGACACGGGAACAATGATCTCCTGAAACTTACAGATGCGTCACAATAAAGTTGCCAGCGTAACCTTTTCGATGAAAAGGTGGGTTGGAGTACATTGAGCGTATTTTTTGGGAGAAGTGGGCATCGTCTGGACTCGAGCGCCTTTACTACCACCTAATCAGAAATGGCAGCGTGGCGATTTTAAACTCTTCTGTTGGTTTTGTAAGGTTAATTCAACTTGAAATTTCGCATCGCCAAACAAACTTAAGACCATGTTGCTGCCAGCCAGGGGATGTCAGCCGTGCTGGGCGTCCCACTCCCTCAGTTGTGCTAGGAAAGGCGCGTAGATGTGCTGCAGACTCACGCCGTCGCTGAGAGTCGTGGCGGCCGTAGCGGTCTCCTCCTCCAGGGCCTCGGGCTGTCGTGTGGCGCGTCTCTTCATCTGGTCTTGTTTTCCTCGTTCACCCTTGCGTCTGTATTTTCTCCTTGTCTTACCGAGCGTTTCTTTACTAGTGGCGTCATTTGCGTCCATCGCTGCATCTGCATTTTCCTTTTCTTTTCGGCGTCTTCTGTTCCGTGTTCTACGTCGCTTGATTGAATCGCTGAATGCCCTTCTACGTTTGCGACTGGCGTCTGCCGTACCACTCTGATCCCTGCTTCCATTTCGAGAATTCATCTCTTCCAATGGTGGTCGCAGTTTCGTATTCTGTAATATTTTTTGATGCTGCCGCAAGTGAGATATTTTTTCTTCTGCTGCCAATCTTGGACTTGTGCTGCTTGATTGTGGACCTTCTCTAGGGAGAGTGTCAGAGAATTTAACTTCATTGGATTTTTGAACGAGGTTTTGGTATGCGTTCCATCGAGATTCGTCTACGCTATAGTGTTCTGTTTGGGACTCTTCATTTGCTATCAACGATTCGTTTTCTTTCCTGTAATTTTTGGTTGACAGTTCAGTTTCGTGAACGCCATTCCGCCTTAACATCGAAAAATCGTCCCGCTCTTGTAATGGAATAGGGTCTTGTGGATTTGCATAGCTTCTTTGATATCCACTTGCGGCTTGCCTCGCCAGCCCGAACCAGAGCGGTCTTCTGCGCAATCGAGATCTCGGCAGGTAGGGCAACCGTGGCTGTTGTACCTCTCGAGTCCTGTGTCCGTAGGTGTCAGATACTGGTCTGTGATAAGGTGGTATGAATGTTCCTGTGTTGTAGTGCTGTTTGGGACCGTTATCTTCATTTAGACCTTCAGGTGATAGGTCATAGTCTCGTGGAATCATGGGGACATATTTGCTGTACGATTTAATGGGTATTGGTACGAGTGGTGCTTGCGGTAGAGCGTAATCATTTGGTGCTTGATTGAAGCTCATTTCACGGTCATGATTCGTTTTTCCTAGCCTTAAGGAGTGAGGAGTTATGGGCGGTGCTAGTGATGCGTACGGTGAAAAATATACTCCTGAAGGCTTTTTCGTTGTAGTTTCGTGGAAAGGTTCAGTTGTAGCGTCTGTTTTTGCATGTCCTCGCTGTCCAGTTGACTGTTGGTTGCAGTAAGTGTGACGGTTCGCTGTGTGACCATTTAATTGCTTACTGGGGGTCCATTGGTCATGTACCAGAGGCTTGCTGTGATATGTTGGTTCCAAATTATTCTTCAAAAGTTGTGGGTGGTAGACTAGAGGTAGATTCGGCGGCATAGGTGGAATCCCTACCACGAATTCCTGTGTTTTAATTTTTTCATTGTGCCTCTGTCGTGCTTGGTTTTGATGGGGCACGTAGGGCCGTAGTTTTGGTTTGTTCTCTTGCTTCTGGGATCTAAAAACTTGCTCGTGAAAATCGGGACTGGATTCGATGATTTTTCTGTGGCCGCTAACGTCGTACGCGTCGTGGGCGTCATGGCTTGGTGTCGTGGCGGGCCTTGCGTCCGGAGGTACCGTGGTCTGCTTCGATCGGTCCGGAAAAAATGATGGTGGAGGTGTTATTGGCCACGCGTTGAGGTATTCTTTCGTGGTTTGCTGAGGAGGGAACGGTGTGGTTGTGTAGTATTCCGCCTCGGTTATAAAATTTGGACTAACTGCTTGAACAACTGGCCTCTCAGTTGTGCTTGGGTGTGAGGATTCTTGTATGTCATGCTCTGGGAATCTGAATTGTGATTCAATGTCTTGGTGAAAGATGGGCTCGTTAATAAAAGTGGGAAGGTTGTGTTGGTTCAGAGCCTCATCACGGTGAAAGGAGTCTAATTGCTCTTGGATGCTTAAAGACTGTTGATGAGGGGAGAAATAATTCCACGCTTCCTTTGATTGCTTCTGGTAAACAGTATCAGCATCATATGGGATTGGAATGAGCCTGTAAGGTGGTATAATTCCTTCTTTGTATGTAGGAGAGTGGATATCGTAAATATTATTCAAAGGATTGGTATTGAATGTGTGTGCGTCCACTGCGTAATGATTATGCGAGTGCCGGTTCTGAAGGTCATAGTACTCGAACGATGGGTCCGGGCTTTTTGTTTGATCGCTGTAGATGCCGTGCGTGGGGCGGTAATCATCAGTAAGAGGACTGTAGGGAAGGTAGTATGGAGGCAAGTGTTTGGCCAGGTTTGGTTGCGGCACGAAGTTGTCATCCGAGTCTCGGAAATGTGGAGGCTTGAAGGGATCTTTCGCCGCTGTCACAAGATGACTCCCTCGGGCTAAAGGAGCACGAGTGGCGATGTCTTCGGGTGTTAGATACGACAGCGAGTACAGGGGCGATGCTGGCGCAGGTTTTGGTACCGAATTTCTCGTATCCACCAGCCATGATTTATCATTAGTTGCTATCTTTCGGCCGAAGCCGTGTTTTAACGAGCTGAGCCACTGGTCGTAATTGTCGTCTTGCGTTTCATGCAAGCCTTCATATCGTCGCGGTTCTTTAAATATAGGTTTCATAGTTGACGTAATACTTGGTCGATCTGAAAAATTCCTTGTAGTTTCCGCAAATGTTCTTTTTGTGGGTGAACTGTTTTTGAAGTGCTCTCTGTGCTCTCTGTCGAAATAATGTTCGCCTGTGCGATTATTAGTGTGTTTGTGCGAGCTTGGCCTGAAAACGAGTCTGCGGTTTTGGTCCAAATTCCTGGTGTCGGGTTCTTGATGAGCCTTCGATGCCTCGGTTGTGTCGTACGTAGGTGTCGCGTGTGGTCGTGGTGTGGCTGGGTATCTTAGATACTTCCGGTTACTTGGGTCGTGTACGAGACTGATCCTCTCTTCATTTGTTGCTTCTACTGGTCGTTGATGCGGTTGTGCTAAACTCTGCTTGTATTGTGGGAGGAACTCGGGTGGAATATATCCTTGGTGATACAAATCGTTGAAGGCCAACTGTTCTGCTGCCAGACCATTCCTAAGGATGATGTTGCTGACCATCTGATACGGATTATTAGCTATCAAATGAGCATAGCTTGGTACAAATGGATATTGCTTAGGAACGACTAAGGCGCGATGGGGCGCTAAAGTTGGTAGTACGCTGGCGCCGTATTGTTGGTTGTAAAGCAAATACGATGTCGGATGGTGATAGAGACTTGAATAAGCCGTGTTCAAATCGCGCACGGCTGGTCTTGGCAGGAGAGTAGTAGCGCTGGGTATCGGGATTTGAGTAGATCTTGCTAATGGGGATACGAGTCCTAACTCGCCGGGGTTGTTGACGGCGATGTTGGTGGCTGGGGGTAGCGGGCCCAGCTGCTGTGCGACAGCCGCCGCTGCCAACAACATCGTCAGCCGCAAGGTCTTCATCGCTTTGTACCGGTTCAGGGATTTGCTGCTGGAACAAAGTAAAAGGGTTTAGTTGGATCTTTTACAGATTATGATAAGCGAAGGTTAAGATTAAATCTTTCATCCGGCTTTATCTCGTTGTCCCTCCGTGATGAATAACTGGTGAGAATGACAACAAAAATGTGTACTAAGACATTTATTCAAGCTAGTTACGTGTTCTTGCTATGAAAGTACTCATTTATTATCAGAACCCGCAAGCTAGTTGCAGTTTTATTGCGGTGAAGTGCATTTTATGAATCACAGATGATAAATTTTCTGGTTTTGGATTTTTAGCCTGTAGAAATTTAGGTTTATTTTTTCCTCAATGTACATTCAAGACTCGTGCTCCTTTTTCGAAATGGGTTTCCTGGTACTTTCAGATATTAAGCGATGGCCCCTTTGGCGCGTTCGAGTGTTAATTTCGTAATCCATGTTTTAATTGTCGTTTTAATTTCATGCAAAACCAGCTAGTAGCCCTTTCTTATCTAAAAAAAATGCAAAAAATGGCATATTAAATGGATTTTCTCGTAGTTGTTCAAAGCTGAATGCAGGCTACTGGTCGTACTAGTCGACTCGTTTACCTTTTGCGGAGAGGGTTTTGCTTCCTGTGACACGTGGTATACCCGCGGCTTAGCGACCGCCGAGGAGAGTCCAAAGCAGCGTCAGCTGTGGGACGCAGCAGCGACCGGGCGACAGGCAGCCTTGCCTCGTCAACCTTCCTTATTGATGATCCTTTCGCGACACTCTGAGGGAAAGGGTACTAATGAGCATTGCTACTTTCATTTTCATCCTGCGTCCATCGTGTCACTGTATGCATTGTTAGCAGCACGTGAATCTGGGTTCAAAGTGCAAGTCATGTTTCGATGGACGACTCTCTCTCTTTCTCTCTTCGTCATGGAATGAAGTTTATCTACGTAACCTGGGGAATTTTTTTTATTCACATATGGGGTATTTTTGACAGTTGCGCCCTCAAAACCGGCAATGACCCTGCTTGTTTTCGTCGCACTGCTTAGATCGGTACCGAGGATTTTGTTTTTTTAGAAATTACGAACCCTTTATAAGCAGCTGATCTCATACTTTGAAACGATAAATTTTTTCCACGAGGCCGCCGGGGCTTTAACTAGTAGCTGATGGGTTGCTCGATTTACTCAGTGATAAATCTCATTCGATTCATTTTACGCTTTAAACTGGACTTCGCATATTTCTCTGAGCGTCCTCATAACTGATCCACTTTTTGCACTCAAAAGTTTGAAGTTCTTATAGGACCATAAGAATATTAGTGCATTTCTCGCAAATGCAATAATTTATTCAACTCAAGAACACACGTCCATGTGCGTAAAAATATAGCTATTTTTGAGAGATTATTGGTGAAAGGCATCTATCCATGTGTCTATAGTGTCGAAGTCGAGAAGCTTTAAATTCATTATGAACTCGTTAATATTTCTCTGTGGATTCTCTTGGCTGTAGTTGCTGAGTTTCTTGAGTACATTACACATTCTTGCAGGTGTGTCTAGGTACCTTTTCGTTTAGATCGAATGTTCCAGGTTACTCTAGCAAGGTGCATGTGCTCAGTCTTAATTAATGTCTTCTTTCTCGTGGCTGTGAGAGAATTTTTTTATGATTTTTTTGTGCACAAGTGACTTCTATCTATCATCTAGGCTCAATCTTCTATCTATAATTTCTTCTTAAACTCATTTCTGCTCTTGCAATAGGTTTGTTTACGGCTAAGGGAGATGGGCCTTGCGTAATTACTTGCATTACGCTATCCATCATTGAGCGTAATCACTGAAGTCACTGATCACAAAAATTTCTGGTAAGCAGTTATGCACTCAAATTAGCGTGTTTTGTGAGTGGAATTTATTGGGTTTGTAGTTTAATGTGAGAACTCTCAATATGAATGGATATCACAATGAATTATTATTACCGAATTACATTCTTAGCGTTGAAATTTTCTGAATTTCAGAAATATCACTCCATATCTATTTTTACGTTTTTTTTTGTTTCTGTGTGGTACTGTGTTGATCGTGTTCATATTCTGTTTAATTTTTCTTCAGATATTATCACAAAAATTTTTGCCATCATGAAATTAAAAGATATTAAAATATTGGTGACATCTATTCTCCAGTATTGAAGTTTCATGTAATATTTTTGGTGATGCCTCATTAAATATTTTTGGTGATACGATCGATATTGACCTAAAGTGAAGTACATGCATCGACCCTAATTTCAGTATCGGAAAGTCCCTGTTGAAATTAAAGTGTATGTTCGATTTTGAGGAACAGCTGTGCCTTTCTTGAGGAAGTGCGCTCGGCTCTACCCAGTGCCCACGCGAGTACACCGTACTTTCTCCATACCGCGCCTCGCTAGTGGCGCCGAGCGCTAAGTGATCCTTTGAGCTGTGTCCGCAAATATGTGCTGCAACTGAGGACGTAAACATGCACCGTTTTTTGACGTCCAACCTTCAGGGGCTCTGAATTTCATTCCACATTTTTTAAGCTTACGGGTATGAAGCAAAAATGACGAAATATGCAAGATATTATTTGATCGAGGTTAGAATAAAAACATACCCAATCGCGATAATTGATAGAACTTCGTTGTTCAGAATTGTTTTCTCGTCTCTCATTCTTATACTCTCCAGTTGGAAGTGGCGAGATTGAGCGCAGTATTGAATTGATAATTTGCCGCTTCTGTGAGGTCAGTTGGAGAATTATGTTTTGTTATAACAGTCATGCAGATTATTTGCGAGGAAGTAGAAAGTGTTCACGAGAAATATAAATTCAAAGTACCTGCACTATACATTTTCAACGGAATCGAGTCTAGCATTGTCAGGCTATTCCCGAATACATTATGGTTCCTCAATTAAGTTCATTTCATTACAGAAAGTACTCGTGTAAGGGGAAACGGGTCTTTTGGAAGGCTGTTACAGTAGTCTCGGTTGTGACGATTGACACGATGGCTTAACATCTAGGAGCGCTTGCTGCGGCGTTACACCTCGCAAAAATTACCCCAACTCAGGATTTTTTTTTAAACTGCGACTTGCATCCAATTCTTTCTAGAGTATTGCGTTCAGTCACACTTGGTCGTTGATGCACAAACTTCGCTAGTTGAAAATTTATTTTCTGCCACGGAATAATGTGTCATTCGTATTATCTAGGCAGTGTAGGAAGCCTAACGTTTGAGATGTTCTTGTATTATAACCATTAGCGTGATGGAGGAGGGAGGACATGAGGGGATACCAAACGTTGAGAGCGCTGAAAGGTTTCAAATGTAGGGGTCTTCGTGCGAGTTAATAATGAAGGTTATGAGAGGGTAGGACAATTCAGACCATTTTATTTGATGTGGAGACGGGACTGTAAATAGTAAAGAGCAAATATGACGCGTTTAAGATGCGGTGCTTAGAAAATGTGGCCCGTGAGGGAAGGACATGGCTGATGTGAGACGTGACGAAGCGCGAGAGGGCAGGCTGCTTAGAGAGAGAAGGGTTATGGTTAGTGCAGAATTTGAGGGTTGTGAATTTACGAAAGTGAGGGATGTAAATTTACGAGAGGAAAGTGAACGAGCATTGCCAGATAGGACGACTAGTAGTAAGTGGAAAATGCAAGCAATTGGAAGTAGAAATTAGCATTAAAAGTTGTGAATACGTGGATAAAAGGATAAATAGATAGACGAGGAAGTTGAAAAGCAATGTGTAAAGTAAGGAAGTTCATGGAAATTTCAAGAGTGTGCGGTAGAGAATGTAAGAAGTGTTGGATATTTTTAATCGCCAATCAATTATTGATCATCATTTATTGGGGGCCTGGTTTCGTACCTTATTTTCTTCGTGAAGTATGGATTGCAAGTATAAAACGGCGCTATGGAGTGACGGAGGAATTTCTTATAGTAAAAATTACCTGAATATTTGCCCCAAAAAGGATGGAAGTATCAAGACAGCGGTCAAAATATATTATAAACTAATTTTATAGTATAAACTAATAACTAATATAAACTCATGAATAATTTAAAAAGCAGTAGACAACAGAGATCTTACTCAACTGTGGATTCGTTCTTGTTTTTTTTGTCAGTTTTCAGGCGCCACATTATACCTATTCTTATACTGACGAACTAAAATTAGCTGCCACACCCAGATGACAATGGCAATTGGAACCTTTTCCGCTATTAGAGGACTTCTTTCAGTTAGCTGCCATCTTTGTAAAGCAAAACACCCTCTCGTGCGCCATGTGCACGCACCTGCACAGCAAGGTTTCCTGTTACAGTTACTCACATTTCGGCGAGGAAACGATTCCTAAGTGAGTTTGAAATTGTGTCCTGGTTATAGCCTCATTTTAAATTTCATCTATTATTTGTGAATCTTAACAGTTGTGTTATGTTTATTTCAAAGTGCAGAAAACTTATTGTTAGATTGCATCTCTACGATGATGGTGTGTGAAACGGCTAATAGACGTTGAAGGTCGTAGAATTTTTTTGGTTGTGTATTAAATTTACTTTCAGTGCAGAGGTTCCGAAAATGTTTTTACTGGTCGTCGCACCCGCTGCGAATTTAACCTCGCACTCTTGGCTATGAAGGCGGAAAATGATACTAAATTCGATAGAAAAATTAAAATATTTCAGTATCACAATATTTTATATACTTCTTGCATCCTTTTTAAATTACAATGTTCGCAATTATTAAAACTGCTTGACAGAGCACGTACTTACTTCTAGGCTGAAGCTGTAGTCCAAGTTCAAGCGAGGGCTGCTGTCTCTGTGTCCCTCAGTTTATTCCACCAACTCCGGCACGTAGAGTAGAACGAGCTAGTGAGAGAACTTCGTCACATGTTGCATTCGCTAGTTAATTTACAGTGCTGTGTAAGTTTTTATTTGTGTACAAATTGTAACTATTTCACGTTTATTCTTCCGGATTTTCCTTTGATATTGAAAAAACAAAAGTTGTGAATTACTCCTCAGAAAATTCAAAATTTTGTTGATAGTCCACGAGCTCACTTATTTGATCACGATGTATTGAAAATCGGTTCTATTTCGCTGGTTGTTCGTCGAATTTTTAGTACGCAGTATGGGAACCAGGGGACATCTCGGATTGCGCAGAGGTAATAAGGAAGCCAGAAGAGGCGTGCGTAGTGCACTCAACACGGTCGTGTACCGGAGTGACAAACCGCGCCTGGCGAGGGTGTCTTCCTTGTGAGGTTGCCTGCCATCTGAGAGTCAGCGGGTCGGGACCGCGCTGGAACATTCGTACATCACCGCACCAGCTCACTGCGTCCGCGTCTCACTCCCGACAAACCGAGTTATGCTCCTCAAGTTGTGTTATGCAACGCTCCACACTTCCAGGAAGAGGACTAGCCGCTCCTAATTACTGCTTGTACTCGAACGTACGACCATCGCCGAGACGGTCGTGTGAACGGCTTTTCCTTGCTTCTCTGCTGCTTTCGTGCGCCTTGCTAATTAAGTCTTCGGGATTCTCCGTACAAACTGAAAGCTTGGGAAGACTTTCATTCCTATTACGCCTGTAGTTTACTTGCATTTTCCTGACGGCATATTTTTATTTTATGTTAGATATATTAAGCGATGAATGTTTTTCTGTACTTTGAACCGAGACATTGAATTCTTTGCTTAGAAAATGAAATTTTAAGTATTAGCGTTTTAGTTATTTGGTAGTGTTATTTGAGTGCTACGATCTTGCAATCTGTTATTGAGATTTTGAGGTGACCTGGGAACATTTCTTTCACTCTCCCGACTTCGTATTTTTGCATACCGTAATTGGTTAGCAGTAAAAATGTTGCGACGATAGCTCCTCAAAGTCTTAATAGAGAATTATTTAGAGGTGCAAGATAATGTAGCAACGTTTATTTTGAATCGTTCAAATTTTCAAACTTCGGCCACTGTGCTTAGTTTTGCATGCTTGGTTGCGCTGCGTAACTTTCATGTATGGAGTATTTATTTCCTTGTTATATGAATGTTAAATAGTTTTTTAAATGAGTTCGGTAACTTTAAATGGCTTTTAATAGTTCGTTTAGTTGGCCCCAGGTTATCACATCATTTTCAGGTCGGCCAAGTTTGTCTGGTATATGTTGTCTTATATTTATTGGAACTTGCTTTGGCTCGGCGTATTTCATGTGCACGATGCTACCTGTTTCCAAACCAGCGATCATGTGAAATACAGTATTGATTAGTGGATGTGGTGGGTAGAACATAAGAATTGGTAGGTATTTACCGCAGTGTCAATGTGCTGCCAAGCTTTTAGTTCGTTAAAATGTAGAACAAAAATTGAAATCTCGAATTCCAAAAAGTCGTAGAGTGGGCACCGAAAAAATTGACCAAATATGAAAGTTCGTTAACGATTATTTTCAGGATGAACTAAGTGTATTTATGACGTAAAGTCATATTGAAAAATATTCCTTTCTTCATGAAACGCGTGAGAAGTAATCTGACTTATTGCAAGATGATGTAAGTTAAAACAAAATTATCGTTCAAAATAACTGTCTCTTTTGAAAATATTCATATTGGATTCTGCAAAATTCTTCGCAATTGGATAATGGTGTCAAGCATACGTAACAGCCATTTGAAAGCGTTTCGAATTAAGCATCTTTAGGACTTTATGTAGAAGTTTTTTGCTGAAGTAGGATATGCGTGCATGTAGAGAAAAGAAAGCGGCTTCTTTCCATTACCCTTGATGAAGTTCAATACCGAAACATATTTTCACTCTTCTAGATGGCAAAATTGTCTTCAATTGACTCATTAAACGTATGGGTTGTTCCAATGGTTACAGGCGTACGGTTAGTGGAAGAAAAAAGAGATCGACGTATGCCGCGAAACCTTTTCGGCATCGTTTAGTTAGCTTTTACCTTATCGGACTGCTATAATTGGTCGCATTTCGTGGATAAAGGCAATTACTTAACTTCGGAGTCTCGTAAGTTCAGAGAAAATAATAAAATATTTCAAAAATGAAGTACAAACGTTCGCAAGCTCTCCGAGTGTATCAAAAAGGCCTCGTTGATGGCTAACATTGACGTATCCAATATGCCATTCATGTGTTTAACCTTTTCTCATTTCTTCTCACACAGAGAAATTGATATTCATTTAAATTGTTAAAGTATTTGAAATTTGCTTTCGTGTTTTTTGCTAATTCTTAAATACACTACAATAGCAGCTGATCACTTGGTCTCTTCTTCCACTTGGCTAACGCTGCTGCAAACTGTCGACCAGTCTGCACAAGTCTTTGGGTGCTCCTCAGATGGGTCGTGCGTTTTCTCGGAGATTTGCGCAGGCATTCTCATGGAAACTTGGTGATATAAGTTACATGACTCAATGATTTTTCAAGTTTTTATTTAGGAATATTTTGTTTTCCCGTTCTTCCTCTCGTGGTTCGACAGATGAGTCGGCTAGAGTATCGTACTTTCATATTATTCTTTATAATTTTAATTTTCGTCTGGTTCAGATGCTCGTGTTTCCTCTCAGACTGGTAACAGCGACCTCTGCCAATTTTTTATTATATTGTGCTTCTTTGAACGTAAGCTACATTTCAATTGTTTTGAATATCGCTGTGATAAAACGTATATAGTGGAACTTTTAGTATGAGGTCTCTTCCGTATATGTTGAATGTGACTCATTTTTGAAAAGTAGGTAGACGGTTTTAGAGGTACATAGTAAAGATTCAGTTATTCCAAAATTATTTGTGGCGTCATGAATTATATTTATTTTCAATTTTGGGGCACAATTCTGAAGCAGCTTCCAACCCTGTGTTAATTGAGTTGTTTGTCACTTGGAATTAGAAAAAAGTGGTAGTAGTAGTGGTAGTGGTGGAAGTAGTAGTAGTGGTAGTAGTAGCAGTGGTGGCAGCGCTAAGTAACTCAGGCTCTATCTCGCACCAAAAGAGAAGGGACCATTTGGTATAGACTTGAAAGAGGAACCTAGAGTGTTTGCTTTCAAAAGTATTACCAAACAATTCTCAGACTTCATTCACCCTTTTTGATAAATAAACGGAAGTTACTTCATGAATTGCCCTCGTACGTCAGTCTTCGACTAAACGAATTTATTGACAAAATTATTTTCGCAAGTTTGGGTAACAAACTTGGTTGATTGGGTGTTTAGGAGCACACTCGGACATGCGCCACTTTTTAATGTTCACGACAGTTCTGGCAATACTGCCAGACGGCAGTTACGGCGACAGCGACAGGCAGACGACGTCATGCACCTGGGTTACAGTTGACATTACAGTGGATGGTGGTGTCATTTTCTCTAGGTTTAATCACTATTACCATATTAGCATTAGACATGCATTAAGGTCTATACTGACAGTTGTTGAGGATTTCCTCTTTTTGTAGCTTTGAAGTATTTCCGATTGAAAGTGACACGTATTATTTCTTTCAATTTTGCAATTATTTTAAAACGGCATCAATTAAAAATAGCGGCTTTATGTTATAATGCGTAAATAAAGTTCATGATTATTGTTACTTACAGCCAGTTGAATTTTTAAAAATAATAGATAAAAACACAAATTTGTCGATGTGGTGAACGAATATAAATTTTAGATAATGAAAAATCGGTATCGGCAGAAAATAAGAATCGGCATAGGCAAAATTTTTGGAATCGGCACATCATTAGTTGAATACAGTGAGGAATGTGGGGCGTAAATCATGTGACAACCACTCTAGACGCATGCCTTAGGATATGTGTAGAAATTAATGAGATATGTCATGAATACAGTAAATTTCTAGATTTGCTCTAACAATATTTCGTATTAACAATAGATTGATTACGCATTCGACGAGTAATTATAAACGGAATACTACATCTGGAGTAATTTAGCAGAATGTAAAGTATAGAAATAACAACAGACAAAAATAAACGATTGTAGATTTATCTACTTGCATTCAGCTCCTGTATGTAATAGCTATTTATAGCACATCATTATTTCATATCGTTTTAAATTATTTTCTTTTAATGTTGGCTTGCTAAAGCAAGCTTAAAACAAATTATTTAAGACTCATTGAGTTGCTCCCCTCCAC
>VOMN01047153.1:0-14038 GCA_014899125.1 Orchestia grillus | reverse complement strand
CATAGTTACAAGCGTATTAATATATAGATACTTCAATTTATAGGTACATAAATGTGTACAATGCACAGTAAATCTGTCAAAGCTCCAATGCAAAGTTGTTGCCGGAATCACGCCCACGTATGTACGTTTGTGATATCCTATCTTTGTTCTGAATTTTAGTCTAAAATAACTTTTTTTCCCTGGATTATGAAAGCCCAGAAACATTTTCCTATTTTGCCCTTTCAATATTTTTCTCCAACATACACCTAACTTCCAATTGAGAGTAAATGCTTCAATTTCAAATTCAATTGAAGAATGAGGGAAATAATTTATCAAGCAAAAAATTACTGAGGAAAAAATTAAGATTCGAAACAAGAATTCAGGTATCGTGATGCTGTAGCAGGAGTAAGGTACTCAGATATTTGTTCAACCAATTCATGTACACAGTAAGGCATGCACGGCGAATCAAAAACATTTTGATTACTGAAATGACATTTCTTTTGCGTAAAATCGACGATTTGGCTGATATATCATTTCCTTGAAGGGTCATCTACGCACGAAAACTAAAGATTACTCTTGGAAATATTGGAAAAAGCTAATATTCTTCTGATAGCTAGAAATGGAAGTGCCTCCAAGAAAGATCAGCAGCTTCTGAAGAGAATGCCCTCAAGCGATTTAAAATAAGCGATAAACCTAGGAACATTTTATTAAAAGCACCGCTTGAATCCAAAATTCTAAAGAGCAGTACCGGAGGAAAGAGTCGCAAGCCAATTTGTTACATATTAATGGCAAGGAGTCAGTGGAGCAACTCCCAATTCCGGAGAGAGTAGCGGTCACTCCGCTGTTTAGGTTGTGAATTTTGCAGCTCGAGTCCGACTTTCGCTTTCAATGAAAGTCTCAATAATTTTGCGGCTGCATTGGTCAGCTTTACGACCTGCCGGCTTCACTGATATTTATTTTCCGCTCAGCTAGGGCCTTATTTCAGCAGCTATCGCCGGCTGCTGACTTCGGTAGGCAGCACATTACTCGCATTACATGCTAATCGACTGGTCTCCCAAAGACCACGGCTCGTGTTTGCATGTTGTTTACCTCTGTATGGGCCCTTGATGGTTCGAGCTGCCTTTGTGAAGTGAAGAGCTTCTTAGCGCAAACCAGCCGTGAGAAGCATTTAGTGCACGGTACTCTGGCTCGCAGGAAAGCGACCGCACTGTCTAATTTAAATCGAAACCAAGGAAAATTCGAGTCATACTTAGCGTGATCGAAATCGGCAATTTGTTGTCTCGCAAAAGTGACAAAGATAATTCTGACCGACCATCCGAGCACGCAGATGTACAACGCGCCTCCTTTCCTTGCCTGGAAAACGAACGGTAACCTTACGCTACAGCAGCGTTTTGCTTTGGAGACTCCTCTATGTCGTCACTCACTGCATGAATGTAAAAATCACTCAACGCCACATATGCAAATTTCTAACCCATATCTTTTAGACTCTCCCTTATGCTACCTGCCACGAACGTTTCACTTCTCAGCTCACAGACTTATAAACAAACCATCGCAATACACTCGGTAAGATCTAATGAGAGAAGCATGCCTTCATGAGATAAGCTGACATTCTACAATAAACGATATTGTGCAAGAATTGAAAATATCACTAAGTCCTTTAATACCCGGAACAGACGATTTCGGAGGTCTGGAATATTTCAAAAATGAACAATAAGCTCATGCTCAAAGCCCCCATTCAGAGCAGCTCCTCTATTCAAGATTTCAGGGAGCATTTTTGATTAACTTACGACGTACAAAGAACTTCTGTGCTCTCTAATAAGAGCTGAGCTGTACGTGTCATGGAAATAAGATGGTCAATTATATAATTATGTTCGTCAGGAGCACAGATTCGAAAATTTGCTGCAAGGAGCTGGTATCCTACATACTAAATATCTATACTACGTACATCTATATATTAATACGCTTGTACGTACGTACCGTTCCGTCACGCTTCGCCACTTTTCAGGTGAAATTTCAGGTCTCGAGCGAAGTATCCTGTATACGGGCTGCATGTTTTGCTATAAAAAGTCAGTCTTCGCGGCACATTTTCAGTTTCCCTAATAGAGAATAGAGTTCAGACGACTGGCATCATCAAGAAGAAAATTGCTTCCAAGACCGGACTATCTCTGCCCTGAACCTTTAACCTCTGTCTAACCGTTGAGAAGACTTCTCATGGGCGGGTTTTTCTAAAGTTTCTTTATCTAAATTTCCGTGAAATTTACTCGGGTCCTGCTGGTATATAATGATAAGCTAAGTACATTAATTTACTGTTTTTGAGTATGTAATTATTTATTATTTATTATTTATTCATGTACCCAATGAAAGAATTAAAAGAAAATTTACTGGTCCAGATTCCTAGTCAGGAAGACTATGCCAGAGCAGGCAATCCTTAACAGTTATACAGAAAATTACAATAATTCACTTACGATTTACCGTCATTTTTGGCGTCATTGGAACGCTAGTTTTTTTATAACAGTGGCTGCGAAGTAGAATAAAATAATATAGTGGCATAAAAAGTATCACAGAACACCTCTAGAGTGCAAGTGTCCAAATAAATATGGTCCTTTTTAGCTTAATGCTAATTCCTTCACTCCCAACGCACCAGCGCTGAACAAATAATTCGCACACCCACTGTGTGTTCAATTCTTAATAAAAAATTGTTGTTCCTAATAAAACTCCGCTTCCCCAATGGAAGATCAATCTCGGAAACACTTCCTTTTAACACCAGTGTAAAAAGTAGTAAACTAAGATCTTTGGGCTTAGAGCCCCTCAAACTCTGAGATCAAAAACTAAAGCAAGACCACGAAATGGAGTTAGGGTGCCAGTAGCACGGGCCTGGCGAGCTAGAGCGAGACAGACGGGAGGTGTCCGTAATCCGTCCCTTCAGTTGGGGGCCGAGCAACGCTCAGGGAAGTATCGCGAGTGGCCGTTTATCTAAAGGGTCGGAAGCAATGAATCATGAAAACCTCTCCGCTCGCGCTCGACAGAAAAGAATGCATTTACATCCATAACTTGAGAAGGCCGGCGCCTCGAGGATTTTCTTTCGTTGTCCTCGCATAATTCGAAGGGAGTATTGAAAAGGCCTGTCAATAGGCGCCATGCATTTGTGTAAGAAATGACTCGAAATTGCCGGGCAAGGTTTTTCCTTTCTATGGCTTGACGCGTCACGTAATTCGGCGAGTCTTCTTTAGAGTTTCGCCTGTCGCCAAATGATGCATGCGTGAAGGAGAAGTATGAAGATTCTATTACTCTCTCAAGCCGGGGTGAGGAATTGTATTACCCCAGCGTTATGTAAAATTAGGTAATTTGACATCTTGTTACCGAGTGCGATACGTTGGAGCGCGCAGATAACAAAGGAGACTGTGTCCTGAGAAGCGGATATTTAGCATAAGAATTGCAAAAGTTCTCGCAAAATTTCTCTGCTATAGCATAACTTTGATGTTGAAATGTAATCATCTATAACATAAGCTTATGACAAAGAGCAATGTTTGTGAGCGTGTTTACTTATTTATTAACACTTTTCGCGTCCGCATAGGAGGTACATCATGGAAACACTTCAATTCTTTAAAAAAACATTCTATTAGGTAATTTTCACATTAAATTTTTTCTAATTATCATTGTTTATGTTGTACTCATACCATAGATGTGACAATTGTTTGTATACATATATAAGGGAGATATTCCTCACAGTGTACCTTGCATTAGTGAAATTCATGAAAATACCTTGTATTAAAAAAAACGGGAATACCCATTGAAAAAGAAGGCAAATACCCCGGAACGAAGGCGAAGGCAGACCTTGGTACGAGAGGAGATACGCCTCAGGAGAGCAACAGCGAGGCAGCGACCCCACACAGCGTCACAGGACCGTTTGGTGGCTAGGTTACTTGGTCTCTTCGTCCTCCTTATCAGTATCACACTACATAATAAAACGATTGGTGTCTCCGTAGGTCCTAATTTATAACAAAACGCTACATTTTTCCTTAAATCTCACTATATAATAAAACGCTACATGTTTCCTTAAATCCTACTATATGATAAATCGTCAGGTGTTTCCTTAAATCACACTATATAATAAAACGCCAGGTATCTCTCTAACTAAATAAATTTCTATATTTATGAGCTTAATTTCTCCTATGTTATTATAATGGAAATCTCATTGAACACATTAAATTTGTGAAGAATTTTATCCACTTAGTTATATAATAATAGTCCAGTGTTGCTTGTTGGGTTGGTTGGCTGATTGGTCCTTCCGTCTGTTCGCCCGTCTGTCGTCCGTCTTTTCAAAACGCTCTACAGGATTTAGAGATAGACGAAAATTCTCGGGTTCGTATTCCTAAATTAATAGCAAGACTGTCAGCTAAAGCAGTCCGTATCAGTGATACTGGAAAAAAACAATGTTTAATGTTAGAATTACCGTAAATAAGAGGGCATCTTAAAGAAGTTAATATCATTTGTCCCGCCATGTTTGGCGGGTTGCGTCCATTAGTTTTATTAGAATACTATTGTAAGCCACACTGACATGTGGCACTATCGTAAATAGAATAACGAATATCGCATTTTAATAAATTAATATAATTTGAAGAAGTTAATTGTTTCATATGACAACATACGCTATGACAGTTTGTTGGTTAACTTTTTGTTTATGAAAAGTTTATTTCAAACGAAAAGATGATGAACGTTTGTGACTTATTGCTTGCTTCACTGGGAAATTACCATTCAATTCAAGAATAGATATAGTTGGTTTTGGAGGGACGCGTTGGCCAGTTAGGTAATAATATACAGGTTGGTATGAATAAAAACAGGTCGAGATCTTGCAAAATACGTAAAGGATATACATTACAAAAGTGGAGCAAATTCTACTTAAAAATAAGCATAGTTAATTTTCATGTGGTAAAATGAATACCTCGCGGAGTTTATGGACTTTTTAATCTCCTATATTTCCGATAACAGATCAGTTCCTGCAAGCTTGTATCCTGTTGACATCACATAATGTTTTAAAAGAATCGAGACATTTTCCTGCGCAAAAGAGAGTTTCAATTCCAATATTTGGGTTCACGGGATAAAATCGATCCAATTGAACATATTCAGAAGAGAATATAAGTTGATATTGACCATCTTCGCACTGTAATTTTCATTTTCTAATGTATGCACAAAATCAGACAATATTTTTAAGGCTAATATTTCACTTTTCGTGGTTAGCATAGAATTTCACGAGTTTCAGTATTGAGCCGTGCAAATGCGCATAATATTTCGTATGAATCATGACTTCTCGTTATCATTTTGCCGTTTATTTTATGTATAAAAGAATAAACACTGCAATAGGCTATCTTCGCACTGTAATTTTTATTTTAAAATATACACATAATTTCAATGTCACACAATTTTTTAAGTTAACATTTCACTTTTCGTGATTAGCATAAAATTATGAATCACAATTCAAAGTTTCAACGCGACTTCCACCTGTAATTTTAAGGTTGTAGTCTTTCCGATCACAATCAGAATTTCCATTGCGACTTCCACATTGTAATTTCAAGGCTGTAGTTTTACTGAAAGAAAATCCGAAGGCTACATGCCTTGTGCGTGATTCACTTCAGAATAAACGATTTTTTTCAGGTATCCTAATTATTCCAAATCCGCTGGACCGAGGTCCTTTGGTGCGAGGGTCAACATTAAAACACTGAAATGAACGTGTATGCGTTGACGAAAGTTAAACAGAGGCTCACCTATTTATTTATAGCATCTGAATTCATAACTCAAGAGCTTGCCAAACTTAATTTTCAGACGGGGCTCTCTAGAGACGCGGCTTGTTTATTTAGGTGATAACGTAGCCTGAGTTCCAGTCATCACCCACTTCTCAATTTCACAGAGAGAGAGAGAGAGAGAGACAGAGATAGAGAGAAGCAGACAGAGAGAGAGGATGACAGAGAGAGAGGCAGACAGAGAGAGAGGCAGACAGAGAGAGAGGCAGACAGAGAGAGCGAAATCTTAGCATCGGCAATATCATCTTCGTCAGTTGAGAAACGATTGCAATATGGCCGCACTGACAGGTCGAGCATCAACAATGACGTATTAATTCACGAAAGAATTTTAAAAAATTAGAGTATTGTGACGGGACACCGGTTCGTGTGCGTATTAGACATAAAAGACATGTTAATGAAATAAAGAGTGTGATCAACGTCACCCGCAAAGTCTTTGAGTTGTTTCTAAAGCTGCATTTCCAATTTTTCTCAACAAAGTTTCCTTTCCAAAAACCCATTATTTCTTAATTTCACCACAGTATCGTAGCACTGACATTGGGCGCGTTGAGAAATCTAAATGTGTTAATGACATTTTGATGATTTGAGAGATATGATTGATGATATAATTGTTGATGACAATGAGCTCACTTACTTTAACAAACCTTGATGGCGACAAATATTCAAAACACTGTTGATGAGCCCACGAGAGTCAATAAAAAATGATTTTTGCATCGACTTAAGCGTAGATGATGGACAGGACGCTAACAGTACGAAATGAAATGCCAGTCATGAGGCCACAGGCAGTACGGATGTTATGGACAGCATTGGGGACCCTGTCAACAGATGTATTGATGAGAGAAGGCAGCTTCATTGATCAACACAACAGCGTCAGCTGTGGAGTCTCAGCCCAACCAGGCACGGTCTGTCTGCTGCAACAGCTCGCGGCGCATCACCGCTAACGAGCAAATCCATCAACATTTCTTTGAACGATGTAGTTCACATACATATTCTCCGCTGCCAACTGATCCATCAACGTTTCTTTAACTTGTACGAAGAAATCCATCAACATTTCTTTGAACGATGTAATTTATGTACACTGCTCGCACGGAGAAATCCATCCGCATTTCCTTGAACGATGTAATTTATGTACGCTGCTCGCACAGAGAAATCCATCCACATTTCTTTGAACTAAAACGTCGCCGATCAGGATTACGTTGAAGTCACTTATCAATCAGTATTTTCTTGAAAAAATGAGCGATCAAAGATTTTTCGAACGAACGGTTTAATGAACGGCTGTGAGCTGCATCAGCGCTGCCACAGCGGCCGTTGTAAGTATCGCCATCTTCTTTGGAAGTTTTTTTTGTCGAAAGTAATCCCTCGTACTCGACATAAACGAAAATCATTACAGCTCGTTAACTACGAGGTATGCCTGCTGAGATATTTATTAATAACAACGCAAGTTACTGAGGATGAAAATCTTTACAAGCTCTGAAATTAATCACCTAGCGATCGATATTGCTCGGAATAAAAAATGATACCCCGTTATTGCGAATCAAAGCTAGCTCCCTTGAATAATCAGTTTCGACGTTCAGAGAACAATTTTGGCTTGTCGTGGAAATTTCTAGATGGAAATAACAACTATTTAAGCATTTCAATGCTCAATATTCACGCACCCTCTAATTTCAATCGCCACCCATTGTTTGCGCGGCATTTAGAGGGGAGAGGGTGGCTTGTTTTTGAGCAGGCCGACGTATCGCAGCGACTCGATCTTCAGAACAGTTCCATTGGAGCGGTTATGAAGGCCATTGTGTGCACGGAAGCAATTGCTGATGATACTATCGTGCTTCATTCAACAAGGCTATGGGAAATATTCCCTGAAAGGGAAATTGACTTTGAATTTGAAGCCTTTTCTGTTGTATTGAGTGCCTTAATTGTACTTTGAAAATATTTTCATTGATGTTTGCTTTGAGGGCTATTGTGTGAGCCTTACTCATCATGGCAGGAGATGAACATGTTCTTGGTGAGGACCAAATTGTGAGAGCCTGTAGGTGTGAAGCTTTATTGAAATTTAACGAAGAAATTACGTACGTAAAAACGCTGACAAGCCTCTTTTTGTTCATAAATTACCTCATAAACAGTCGTTAAAATGAATGATATATCCATTGTATGGCACTTGCTTCAATATGTGTGTTCAGCTGTTTCATATTATATATATATATGTTCGCACTTTGAATGATTCTAAATACAAGACCGAAAAACTCCAACGAAGGTGCTACGGTACTCGAGCGTCTTAATTCACCAGTCTTAAATGTTATTACCAAGTCGATCAGAAATCTAGAACGATTTGTTAAATTTGTAATGAAGCGCACATATTCGTGAATCTCTAAGTACGGGTTTCTAAAAAATTATTTCTAGTTAGAGCCTTTATGAAATAAAGTTGTTACGTATCTGTTGGGTTCAACATAGAAACAAAAATGTAAAGAAGTTCAAGAATATCACAAAACCCTCCCGTCATGCATATGAAGGGCATCTCTTGTCTGGAACAACAGGAAGGAAAATTTAATAGAATAGAAATTAATGCAAGAACGATAACATAAGCCGTGCTTATTATTTATCTACCTGACGTAATTTACATGAATTGCTGCGTGCTACCTCTCATTTCTAAGGACTTGTTCACCCAACGCTGAAATAAACACGGACTCACTCTTACTAATTGGAGTCAAGGTAAAAGTTTATCTAAACTTGGGGAGCAATTAGGATGCAAACTATTAACTCATAAACAGACTTTGAGAGAAATGCCCATGAACACAGTGCAAGAACTCTATCTTCAGAGAAGTTTGATGACAAGTAGAGTGTCACTGTTCACCAAATGCCTTCCAGGAACGAAAACTATGATGTACATGTTATTTGATGCGAAACTTATGATTTTGGTACACCTTTATTACCTCCAATACTTTTTACCGTCGGGTTTTCAATGCCTTATAATTACTAACGTGTGAAGAATAGGGGGGATGTGAGGTTTACCCTTCCTTACCACGGAAGAGCACTCCGTGGTTACATGTAAATCAGTGCCTGAACCGGGAGTCGAACCCTTACTTCCCAGTTGTGAGGCTATCATGTTAACCAGTGCGCCATGAAGCTCCTATTTGTTGAAGAATGTTATTTATTACTTCTCGTTACGTCCACACGTCAAACAGCCATTAGAATTGTGTTCACAATAAAATTGCTATCAAATCTTAATTTCTAGTCTCTGTTTTTTCGTGTACGAATTTTTTACACTGTCCGTAGCAGTTCAAGGAAGTGTTCCATAACAAATTAATCAACCCCCAAATAAACTGACCCGCAATCGTCACTTTTCCTCCAGTGTGCACTTGTCTTTTTTATATTGATTTCCTCCCTAAATTATGTTTCTTTCAAATATACATAAATTAACTAGTTTAAAAGTCATTCCTGAGTAATTCTGTTTTCTATGCTAATGCACCGATAATAAAAAAAGTGAGTGGTACACATACGTATATAAACACACTCTGATAAGTTCGGACTAGCAAAATAGTTTTCCGTTTTCTTCTAGAAGCATAAATCGCGCATCACGCCAAGTTTCATAAAATTTTGGTACTCTAACGGCATAAAAAATCCAAATAGCCTTGACATTTACGAGGAAATTGAGTGACTTAAAAATTACGATGTCATCATCATTTTAAACACAGTTGTTTTTTGAGTTCAGATATGATGAAAAGATTTAAATGCACGTTTCAGAATGCATGAAAAGTAGTAGAGTGTGCAATATCAGATACATGGGAGGTCTATTTCAACGCGTTCATCCAAAACTTCGGCACTCAAATAAGTTCTTCGTTGCCTAAACTCGCACACCAACTTTATGTCAAACTTTGCAAGATTTTGAGCCCTTGGCTGGCAAGCTTTAAAAATTCCGTGAGATCTTATCCAAATATGCCTGATGAATTTTTCTTCAGGAAATGCTACATTTAAGTCGGTATTTACCTCCACTGGAGCACAAACATGTACTAACAAGATTTGATGAGAAATCAACAAGAAATTATATGTTTGCGCGTAAATGGCGGAAAATTGAACACGGCGCCCGAGATACTGTCGGGTGTCGATATCAACAAGGCTGGATAATGTGTTTACTCATCCATTTAAATCCCCAAATTCATACGCGCGAAAATTTATGCCCAACCATACGCACCAATACACGTACAAATATGAAGCCATATATATACTTTTACTCAGAAATGGTGCTAAATTTGGTCCAAGTGGTACCAAATACGATGCAAGGAGCTCTAAATGTGGTGCAAAGAGTACTGAAAATGATGGAAGGAGTGCTAAATAAGATATACAGGGTACTTAATATAGGTAAAGTGTGACGATAAAAAGGGAAATACGAAATTTGAAATTATTAGATTTCGGGAGAATCGGAATTTCGGTCAAATACTATAGTTCGAAAGTATAAAGGTCTCAAATTACAATGTCCTGTGGGAAAGTAGATGAACGTAGCTCACGAGGGTCGAAAACTTGAAAGAAATTAATGGCCTTCGAGTTTGGGGAAACCACAAGATCAGCGAGAAGCATGTACGCGAAGATCGGGTATCACTTTGTTTGGAAAATTTGTTAAGGCGTTAAGATTGGATGTCGCTAGAACGTCGGAGGAGTTTGGAAGCACCGAAATGAGTTTGGCCAATGTAAAGGCGTCTACAAAGACTTATTCGAAGTGAGGGACGTCCCTCACTTCGGTTTTGAGATTGGTTTTGAGGGGAATAAGGCGGCACTAAGTTTGTGGGTCTGTGTTGATTCTGAACTGAAGCGAGAGTTTGGAGGACGTTAAAGTAAAAGGTGAAATAAGGCGCTCAGCAGCGGCGCTTCGGAGTGATTAAGTGATCCGATAAATTCGTCCCGAGTCCTTTACTTATAAGTAAAGAAGTTGGGTTAGAACGGAAGATATATAGGAATATATTATCATAACCGAGGGTAAGTTAGGAAACTGGAAAAATGCAGACATCTGTAATATTTAAATATTTAGGATGAAATAAAAACATAATAAAAATTGCAACATATGTTATATATTCTAAAAATGGGTTCCAAATTACAAGGGAAGTACGGTTTATCACCACGTACAGTAGAAGATTAACGAAAAGATTCTACTGCCTCTTGGGATCGGTAAAATGACATGGCTTTAATTTAAAACAAATGATATGAAATTAGCGAATAAAAATATTGTGGTGTTTAAATTGCAGTACGAAATATTCAAGTGAGCTTCAGCCTGGGAGACTCACAGGATTGGTCATTTTCTTCTACATGACGAGTCCCTCCGTTCGTCTGCACCTCCGTTCCGCCCCTCTGTTGAATGCTTCGACTTGTNATTAGCTCAGCCTCACATTCATTAACGCGCCTCACATTCATTAACGCGCCTCACATTCATTAGCTCAGAAAACTCTGAAATACGACAAGGTGGGAAACTACTGGTAGACTTAAAACTAAAGTTGGTAAGACGAACTGTGTCACAAGGGAGCGACAGTGAAGTGACGAAATACCCTACCGTGTTGCAATCAAACCGTTGCAATCCTACAAATGGTTCTTCGCGTGCTTTAGCCTACGCTCTTGGTGTCAGCATATCATTAATTCGGCGTCACGGGGCTCAGAATGGTCAAGGATTGAAAATATGTAAGGTAATCGATGTCTTATTTCGAAAATTGTATTGTGATGGGTTTGAAAACCAGCTGGTTAATTTATATTTGGATCGTGGTCTTTGATTAATCTCAAGAGCAATAATTTAGTTCATGGTAACATTTTACTTGTAATTTGCACTTGGTCGATTACATGTTGCTGCAATACTAAAGTCTTTTAACCCTGAACAATCACATAGAGTAACTTATGAGATGTGAACCAGCACGGGGCAACCACTCATCGAGGGTAATGACAGAGGTGTTTCCTTTCACGTGAGTACCGATTAGCGTAAATTAAATTCGTAAACATATTTTTTTAGGATAGAATTTATTTCCGTGACATATTTCTCACAACATGTTGAGGGGAAGTGCTCTCAGCGCGAGCTGTGGTGCTGATGGGTCATGTTAGTCTGTAAGTTAATTGACTGACTAGGGGTCTATTATTGAGCTTTAATTAATATTCATTTGTGTGTTAATGTCCCAGTCAGCGCCATGGGAGGGCAGGTTTTTCTAACGAAGAGGCAGCCAAACCTCTTCTAGTCACACAATGGGTACTAAATATGGTACAAGGAGTACTAAACATATATAGTACAAGGGGCACTAAAAATTATGCGAAGGGTACTAAATATTGAGCAAGGGGTACTAAATAAGGTGCAAATAGCACTAAATACGGTGCAAATAGTACTAAATACGGTGCAAATAGTACTAAACAGAATGCAAGTGTCGTTGGATATAGAGCAAGTGGTACTAAAAATGGAGCAAGAGGAGCTAAATGTGGTTCAAGTGATTCTAAATATGGTGCAATGGGTACTAAATATGGTGCACGAGGTACGAAATATGGTGCAAATAGTAGTAAATATCTCACTTGGTCTAGTCGTTAGCCATGGTAGCTCTTTCCGGGCCCCAAATTGGGCATCCAGACCCGCAAGTTCGTAGCTTCAGTTTTTTACGTAAATTTAAAAAACTACTCCATTGAGCAGAGCATCCAATGCTTTGAGATACTTTTTCCTAAATCGTCAGTGGCCATTCATCACTGACGAAAGATTTTACGGCCTAAAAACAAGTTATTCTTTAAAATTTATGTTCCTCGAAATTCAATTCAACGGTTTTTGATGTTATGTTCACAGGGTGCCTTGCTTTTTCAGCTCAAATGCGCCGTATAATTCAGCATACAAATCTTGCAGCGTGAAATATTCTTTACTGCAAGTTTCAGTTCGGATTAAAGACTGACAAATGATGACGACAGAGGCAATTCATCGCCGGCCTTTCATTTTTTGCGTTTGAAAGCTCATCTTGTAATGGAATTGTTTTTTCGAGCCTCGGGGCTCAAGAATGATTGAAGTTCTGCGCGATTTAGAAGTTTGCAGATGATATTTCTACGGAAGCTTCGTCTTCGAGTTTATAACGCCCGTCATTCAGATGACTTTTTCAGATACGCAGGAGTAGCCGTCGTTATGAATGGTCGAAGTTGAACAAAGCGGCAATGCTGCAGCTCGGAGGAACATCATTCAAGGGGAACATGTTTCCTGCCTGCAGTTAGAAATTTCTTAATTATGCTCTCAGCTTTCAAGGAGTTGGAGTAAATGGCGACGCAAGTCTGAGCTGAAATATTTTTTGTTCGCTCAAAGGAGAGCACGTGGAAGTTATGCTACGTGGACGTACATAATTCAGTTACCTTGACTATCTGATGTACTGATCGATTTCCCTTAAAACATATCGATTTTACAGGCGAAACCATTTCTTAAAAGTTTGTTTTATACATTCTTTATGAATCTTTCGAACCAAGTTGAAATAAAAATCTACAATGAGCAAAGGCGAAGATTCGACAAAATGTCTTTCCTGTTTCTGACGTTCGTGATTCCGTATTTGTATCAGAAGACTGAGATTTATTTTTACACATAAAAAAGTTCTAAAGCCTCTAAGAAATCTTTTCATACTTCTCAGCACCCTTAATCAGCCCTGCCTCCGAGTTTGTTTCGTGCCGTAAGTGCTAGCAAAGTTTCAAGAAGTGTAATTAAAAAACTTGTGAGTTATTTTCGAACAAAGTGTGTCCTGCGAATAGGCTTGCGCAAGCCCATGACCTCAGGTAAGCGAGGTAATCGATGAACCCAAACCGAATAGTGAACATGACATGAAAGCTTAATGGTAGACATGATACACGAATTGAGAGGTAGACATGACATGCAAGCCTAATGGTAGACATGATACACGAAGTGAGTGGCAGGTATGATATGGAAGCTTAATGATAGACAAGATTCACGAAGTGAGTGGCAGGCATGACATGGATTTTTAATGGTAGACATGATACCCTCAGTAAATAATAGACATGACACACATGTTACGGGGTAGATATCAAACACAAAGTAAATTGCGAACATGATCCTCAAGCCTATTTGAAAACAAGATGTGCAAACTAACTGGTAGAAATGATACATGAAGTAGGTGTAGACATGATGCATGAGGTAAATACAGTGTGGCGCATAAGTAACGCGCCCTTTTAAAAAATCAATAAAGAAAAAAGTATGAAAGGTAAAGCGATTTGAATAATTGCAATCGATAGAAGAACTCTTAAAATTTATTTTACAACTAAATATGGAAAATAAT
>VOMN01047148.1:0-13920 GCA_014899125.1 Orchestia grillus | reverse complement strand
TAATATTTTATTTATTCATATTCATAATGAATACATTTCTTCATTTTCGTACTGAACGATAAACTTTTGGAAATCTCCTTATTCGATCACTAAAGATTTCATGCTTTCGTTGCTTCTCAAAGATCTTTGAGAAGCAGCCGAGGCTAATCTTCCATCGCCTCTTTCTTTGTCATGCTCAAATATAGAACAAAAGGCTGAGTAGTCCAAAGTATCTCCACTGACTCCATCGATCATGGCTTCAATGTCAAAAGTGAGCTCGAACTATCTTTTGATGGTTTCAATAAGACTAACCTTACTGACGAACCCTGACTTGTCAATATTGCCACCTAGGGCAACAAAAGCGTCCACTAAAATAATAAACTAGTTACAATATTCATTTTCCTCTGCGATTTAGGCTTTGTTTGTTTGTTACCTTTCTTTTTTTATTGATGCAGCATAATTAATTAGTACTGTCATGTCAAGTACTCTTATTTCCTTTTGAGCGATCTCCTTGTTTATCAGGTCCCTTTTCTCTTCTCCGAAATGAAAAATATTATCTTGGATTATTTAACTTAAATAGTACTTCTAATGATTTGGATCATATCGTAAAAGCTGATGCCACCTCCATTTCTCTGCTCAGTTCGTTTATATTGGTTCTGCAACTAAATTTGCTAATTTTTAGTCAAAATGCTCCATTCCCTATTGAGCATATCATCGAAGTTAGCACCACTTGCTCTTCTTCTTCTCACTTAGGTATTCATTTTGTTTTAAATATAAATAAGTAAAAGTTATATTTTAATTTTTTAAGACATCTCATCAAACAAAAATAATTTCAAAAACTATTTTATAAAATAAATATGAAATTCAATAAAAAACTTTACATGAAACAGGAATCAGCATTAACTCATTGAAAGTCTTCAACAATGAATTCCGGGATTTGATTCTCATCGTTTCCACGAACAATTGGGTTGTGAGATTTCTTTCCTTTCCTTACACTGCTCACGTATTTACTGCTGCCACACTCTAGCATGAGATCAAACTTTCGAGAGATGTTCTGTTGGGAGTGCTGAGAAGTTTTTCGTATCTAAATTTAAATAATACTGCGATTACCTTTTCTTCTCTTTATTTGCTAAGCAGTCTGGGTAGATATTCTAGGTATGGCTATCCAGTGTGATGCTTGATCACGTGACGATTCGGATCAAAGGAATGCTTTTTATGACTCTTTTTCTTCTTAATGACACTTCTTTCGGTTGTCTTGCCTTCTTATTGCACTTGGAACTTTCTCCTTCTTCTGTCAGGACTGTTCAGATCAATCTATTCAATCTCTTCAGCCTTTCTATTTTCACGAATATTTAACAAACTATTCTTTCTATTGCAGGATTTAGCATCTTCTACCCATTAGCCATCATTAGTATTTTCTGTCCTATTTTGATAATAATTGTCCTAGTTCTCGTTAAATTCATTATTATAATCTTTTTGTTACACAATCAAAGGATCAAATCCCTTACATGACCTACTGTAATCAGCATTCTTGGGTGATCTCTCTCCTTTATAATTTTCATATTAATCTTATTGGTTCTCCATATTTATGTTGTCAATAATTGAGCCATCAGGGTTTATCCTCACTTTTTACGTGTATTACTTATTCTTCCTTTTGGAATCCTCGAATAGCTGTTTGTCGAAATCAAAAGATATACTTTCATTTTTCCTATGTGGATTTCGTTTTTTATCGTTTGAGTTCAAAATGCTCAATAACGAACAATCACCTCTTTAATCAATAGATGTGGTGCGTCTTTTTTGATTGATTGGAGACAGTCTAGGTTTACCACCAAGAGATGACTTTAAAATGTTTCTTGTCAAGTCCAAGCTTGACTTGTATCTGTTTTATTTGTCATCATCTTGTTCGGCTTTGGGTACTTTTGTTGGAGAGTTTCTCTTCTTTTTTGGGCTTATTGCTGCAATGTCATCGGCTTCAATTCTTTGTTTGCCTTTTCTAACTCTTATTCCATGAAGAATTTATACTGTTTATTGGTCATTTTTGATAAAATTATTCACAACCTACAAATTGTTGATAAAGAATGCAAACACGGCGAATGCCAAAGGACGCACAATGAAATTGTCCAGTGCCACAGCGACTGCAAAATTCAATGCAGCCGTTGCTAGAAATTCATTGTTATAATTTTTGTAGGTCAAATACATACATGCAACATTAGTAAAGAGTGCAAGTCCCATCATTATTACCTCCAATCTATTAGATTTCTACTATATTTTCTCAGGTTTTACTTACCAGACGTTTTGAACAGAAGGTTCATCAGATTATTTGCCCTCTGACAAAATCTTACCTGATGCATATACTATTACAACTAACACACCCAGAGAGCAAAATATGATAGGCATAATTGCTACGAGTAAAACAAATAGGCCTATCAATGAGATAGACAAGAGTAATGGAACTTTGTTACGTCCTCTTCTGACCATACATAGTTAAGCAAGTGTAAAATTTTTTAGTAGATACTTATATGTTGTTGCAAAGGTCGATAACACTTATTATGAAGAGACGCTTTTGGCATTTTCTGGATTTTTAGCATTCTTATCAGGCTTCTCACCATTTTAAGTACTTTCTCTTTTTGTTACAGGCATTATTTAGTTTGTATTGATGTGTTAATTGAAGTCTATTTTCTTTTAGTAATTGTTGAGATCTGCTATTTTGGGTTCTGATAGAGCTTCTTTGAGAATATACACAGACGCTGCACTCAAAACACCGAAGAACGGCACCACTAAAAAGTAAAGGTCTATCATTTTATTTATATAATTTTAACGGGAAAATATAAACTATTATTCGCCCAGTTTGGAAATACAGTTAGCTATTGGGAAGAATATATTCTAAAATTAAAATTAAAAATTGGTGTACCCTCTCAAAAGAATAATTAACAATACTGGTTATTTATTTGAACAAATCCTTCTTTAAAACTTATAACTTAAATTATCTATTTACTAATAAAAGAAAAAGAACTGGATGGAAAAGAAAATCACCATTAAACAAATATCAGGCATTTTTACCAAAGATTTCGATAGCTTTGGCAAAATGGTACGATTTTGCTGACTTTAGGACCCTTTTCTCGAATTCAAGCTTGGAAAAAATTTAAGCAAAACTGAAGTTGCTTCAGGTAATCTTTTTTTAACTGCAGACATGGGCAAAGAGCCGAAGTGGAAAAACGAAATTTGCCAGACCTATTTTGATGAATAAGCCATTGAAGTCACTGCATACGATTCTGATGTGACTGAAAACGAATTCATGGGAACAGCCAANTCTTAAAAGCAGTAATTTTACAAAATTATTTAAGAAACCATATTTGCAAGTTAAATCCGATGACAATCAAATAGCAACTGAAAAAAAAGAAGAAGCTGCTCGCTTGATGAACTGGGATTAAAGGTTAAGGCTCAGAGTCAACCAGAAATCTAACATATAATTCACCCTTCTTGATGCATAAGATGCTTAAGCAAAGATTTTTACTTATAAGGCGGCTTTCGATGGATTCATGCTTCAAAAAGGTACGAAAATATACAATGTGTTTGGGTCAACCTATGAACCTTTGGGGACTTTAAAGTTTGATTTTGAGACATAAAACATTGTGAATTCCAGTGAATCTGCAAAGAATCAACAGGCCATTGAGAAAGGTGAGAAGGAATTGACTCGAATCTAGATTGTAGAGATTAAAGGAAAGTTAGCTGAAGTAGAGGATAGTTTCTATTTGAAAATACTTGTTGGTTCCAAAATGTTCAAAACAGAGCCAATTTAAAGCTCTAAAAAGGACTTTTTTTTAAAAACAGAAATTCCTTTTTATGCCTAATCCAAAGAGGAAAGAATAACATTGGCTCTTTTTGACAAAAACATTCTGAAGGATTAAATGTTAGGTACAGGCCATATTACCTTAAAGGATATCACGTCTGGAGATAAAGCTGTGCAACTTTTCAATAAATAAAACAAAGAAATCGGCTCTATTAATATATTTCTTACTGCAAAAAAATGTCCTTCTAAGACAATCCGCTTTTCTAAAATTCATGTGAAAACAGAAAAAAGTGCTGACTTTATCACCAAACAAGACCCTTATACTACTTTCACAATCGGAGGATGGTCAGAACGCACTTAAACAGGAGAAGGAAAAGATTTCACTTTTGAAAAGAATCTAGAGCTCAAATACTCGACATAAGAGACGTTGAATATAGAGCTCATGGAAGAGGATGTAACAAGTGACAAGAAGATCGGATTCCAAAATGTTGATTTGACTGGATTGAAAGTGGGAAAGTAAACTAGAACAATTAATCTAGTAAAAATCTAAAAAGAAGATAATAAAGAAAAAGAAAAGATTATCGGAACTCTGTCTTTTTAATATTAGCTCTAAGCTCCTGAGAGTAATCTTTTCTCAAAAAAAAAAATCTCTGAAAAATCAGATAAGGCTGCTACCAAAACCAACAACGAGAGAAAGATCTCAGAAAAGAAAAATTTAGATGAACAGCCAAGAACTACTAAAATTATTAGCTAAAGCTCATCACCTTCAAAATCTAAAGTCAATCAGGACAGCAGCCAAAATGAAGCAAGTAATAAAAACTAGCTTAAAAATAAAAATGATCAATAACTATAACCATCCAACCAACTGAATGAAAGAAGCATCAATGAATACTCAAAAGATACATTCAAACTTCCAGGTATTGGAGTTGATAGCTCAAGGAATTATGGAGATAGTAATTAATTATTGATTTTTAGGAATCTTCGATAAGCAAAGTTCTGCAACGCTTCAAAAATCTATTCATGTCTTCAGCATGCCTAAAGGCCAGAGGTTTAACTCAGGCCCCAAATATTCAGGATAGCCCAGTTATTATGTGGACACTTGCTTTAAGGCCAGTCCAACCAAAGGGGCTGGATTTGGCTTTGGAAGTAAGAGGCAATTTCCTGAATGGATGTAAAGGAACATGAAATAAAATCCACCTCCAGGTGCTTACTTTGATCAAGGACCTAAAACTGAGTTTAGACCTAGAGGTCCAACTTTTGGAATTGCTCACAAATATTATGAAAAAGTAACAATTCCTAAAGAAACAAGTAAAGAAAAGAGCTTTGTCGCCAAATCAAGTCAAAGTAATTTTTAATTATAATTTTAGGATTGAAGCCACTAAGAAGGCATGCTTGATAAACAGTGCATAATGATTGAACGTGAAAGCTTGATTTTTGTCTATTGAATTTAATAAAAAAAATGTGTATTTTAATTTATTAAAAGTTGTCAAACGTATCAGTCTTTGTATTTTATCATTGAAAATCTAAATGTCTTTATTATTCTTTTTTTAAATAATTCTTTTCCCACCAGTAGAATTATTTTCTTTTTTACAGTTTATCTTTTTTCCTTTCCAAAACATAGGCGAAATGCAGCAATCACAAAGATTATCGTCTCTGATTCAGCACATTGATGAAAACCAGTCTCGAAAATGGAACTTTGATCAGAAATGGGACAATACAGAACATGCTCTAAATAGAGAAAACTATTAGAGGAAGGATGATGTTGACTTCTCTAAGAGAAATATTTAGAATAAGCTTTCTACTTTGAAGCAGCTTGAAGCCAACAAAACTGCTGTAACTTTTGTTTATAAATCAGCTCATCAATGACAACTTGAAATTTTTGATGCAATAAGCCAATGGCATTGATAGAAACATTAATGATTTTCTTGATCAGAATAAAGACCTTGAGAATGACAATGAGCATAAATATTCTGAGTTCATCACAAACTATCTTCACGTAAGACATCGTTTAACTCACTCTTATAGGATTCACAAAGCTTTACTGACAAAATTCTATCGTACGCCAAGGCCAAATGTGGAGATATTGAAAGGAAACTTCAAAATGTTGATCAAAATATAAAAAGACGAACTAACTAGCAGATGAAGGAGCTTAAAGAAGGCTCTATTTAGCACATAAGACTGATGATGGCCCAATAAAACCATGCTCAAAAGGAAAACCTTGAAAGCATGAACTGCTTGGTTGTGGATTCGCTCAAAAACATGAGACAATCTCTGAAAGAGTATGAGCAATCATGCCAACTGTCTGACCAAAAGATTTAAGATGAAATGATGAAGCTAGACCGAGAAACTGCCAAAATGCTTGATAAATAAAACAAAGAAGGAGAAATGACATATGACTGCCTGCTAAAGCTTGTTTAGGACAGCTGTTCTAAGATTCAATATGTGCAATGATAATAACTATATGATTGTTCTCAGCTGATATAATATACAACAACAAATAAAGACACTAATTTGAAGGCACATAAATAGTATATTAAACAAAATAAATAATATAAAGTTTGACAACTAGTGTATCTTTTTTCACAATTTTTTAAAATCAATTTTTCCTTGGAGATTTCATCAAGTGTTGTTACTTCATAGTATTAGTAGTAGTTGATTTCTTTGTTGTACTATGGCTTGAAGAAGTCATAGCTTTCTAAGTACTTTTATTCAGTTTTTTAGTTTTTTTATTACTTTCAGGATAATAATGGGCTTTAATATTATTGTTGCTTGCCCGAGGCGACATAGACGTAACCATTAGATCCCGCTTTACCGCTGAAACATTCCCTTTATTACTGACTTTCTTCTTTTTCATTTTCTAAATATCTTTTAAATTGACTTATCCACTTAATTGCTTTTTCAGCAAACACTTTGAAGCTTAGTTGAAAGAATGTTTAGACTTCTTCAAAAAGTATTAATCTTTTGTATCAACGAGTATTTCATGGGATATCATAGTGACTTAGTTTTCTTACTCAACCTTTTCAGGAATAATCTAAAAATTGTCTTTTAAGAGATAAACTTCTTCATAAATTTTGATCAGTCTGCTGAAAAATGGGCATTATTTAAGGTAATTTGATGCTATTTTGTACATAATTTCAATGGCTAAAAAATGATGTCTTTCAGCTTCGATAATTCTTTTTTATTTTTTGTGGAGAGTGTTCTCATCTTCTGCTGAAAGTGACTCTAAAGTTGGTGGCTCTATCACAGACATGCTCATTATTCTCAATTCAGTCGACACAGTATAGTTTGCCACTGAAACGTAGACCATTAGTTAATGCAAAAATCTTAAGTTCACATAGTCAGCTTTATATTTGATTTTTGCAAAATTTTCAATATTTAAAGGCGAAATTCGCATAATTGAGCCAATGTTAAATTTTTTCAGAAAATTATGAGACTATTATGAGAGCTACTCTGTTCTCTTTACATTCTTTGTGATGATTTTTCCCAGACTTGACCGAACTTGAACTCTTTATTTCGAGTATAAGTTCTAAAAGATTGAAAGAAAAATATCCCTAACTTCTTCATCAGACTGCCCTCCGTTCATAACATTATTCCAGTATTGATTTCGGATCTCTACATCTTTTATCTAGCAGGAAGGGTCTTTTATACTTTTCCGAATTTCAAGAAAATCTTCATGGAATTTCTCACCCATGGAATAATCGCATACTGAGTCTATTACTTTTTCCAAAATTCCAAAAGTTTGAGAACATTATGATAAAGCTTCCATATGAACATCTGAAAGAGCATATAACCCACACAAATTTAGTTTTGCCTTTGCCATCCTCATATGAATCGAGATCAACTACATTTTTCTGCTTTAGTAATCAAGCTCTGATTTTTAAATAAGCTTAACAAGAGTTTCCAGTTATTTGTCAGCTTTTTACATATATTCCAAAGCACGAGGCAATTATTTCATTGTCTGATAGCAACACGAAATATTGTTTACTAAGTAATACTCAAAGTAGAAATCTTCCCTTTTATCGTTTGAAAGTGTCAAAAAATTTTTTTAAGAAATTTTATGAATTCTAAATAAACGATATGCCTTTAACAATTGATTTAAGACTTGCTCTAGCTAACGCCTGTTGCTCGCATAGCTTCCAATAGTATACTAGAAACATGACATTATTTGAGCTACTTATTGTTTTAATTATTTTTACTGAATGGCTTGCTAAGCATTGTCTTGATTCATTATTAAAGGAAAGGAAATAAATAAATAATGTGTTAAGGTTACTTATTATCTTCGATATGGATCAAAGTAAGTAGTTTAATTGACAATTTATTTGTATAGTGCCTCAGTCAGATGTACAATCTATTTATACGTAGTTTTACTGACATTTAGATTGCTTATTTGTGAATTACTTTATACATGAAAGAAAATAACTCTATTAATTATACAAATTTCTGCTAAGGGTAAAAAATAATATTTTTAGACTTATAAAAACCTAATCATCATCTTAAGTTTTATAAACGAGCTTTTGAGGAAGTTCTAATAAATTTGCTACGGCCCCTTGGCGTTTGCTGCTGAAACTCAGGAACTTTCAAATTTTAGTGACTTGAGCAGTTTTCAGCATTCGTGATGGAAGGAACCTGAGGGGATTACTTTTGGGACATTTTACTTCGAACTGAAGGAGAAGGAGGGATAGCTTTGCTCATGTCTATCATGTGAGTAGGCTTTCTAAAATTTGAACGGTACTCTTTTTGGTGAACAGTTTGACTAACATCCAAATTATTAGACTCTTGATCTTTCAAATGATATACTGGCTTACTCAACAGTTCTATGATCTAATTGACAGGGCAATTAATTTTTATCCTTTGAGTATCTTTCTAAGACTTTGTAGCCTCAAAGTAATTCTGATCAAATATCTTAATTTAAAAGGTTGGAATTGATTTAGAAACTTGCGATAAGCTGTTTCTCAGTACAGTTGACTCTTTTCTCTAAGTCGATTCAAAGATTACCCGCAAATATTGCTACTATTTGCGATAAGACTTCAGTTCCCTTTCGAGTTAGGCAATTTTCTCATTGCAAGAAAGTAATTGACACTAACTTTTCAAAAGTTGCTCTTACAATTGTCTGTGTAAGCCAAGTGGGTTTGTATTAGAAGCAGAACTTGCTGTTTTTGATGAATGGTTAATACCCTAACTTTAAGAATTCCTGCATTTAAACTTTTATTTCTGTTCTACTTCGTCTTATAAAAGCATTTGACTTTGTTCATATCTTTTCAATAAAGATTGATAGATTCTGGACTGCTTAATGTAGTTTTATTCAGCAAGAGTTTTCTTCGATTAATGCTGAATAGATCCGTCAGCCTCTTTTTTAAGAGAGATATTGATGTGACTTCTTACCATTGCAACACTTTTATTAATCTTTTCCAACATTTATTCAGAAGAAAGCTATCGATTATTTTTGGTTCTTCCTGAATGTTTCAAAGGAGCCTTTTCCTGCCATATGGTTCTCAACAACTGATAATGATTGATATTGGTGTCTAAGTGATTCAATTAATTAATCTTTTTCTAATTCTGCTCTAAAAAGGATAACCGATTAAACTGCTTTTCCAATATACAGTTTTCTTAATAAAGTTCGTCTAACTAACTCAGCATTTTCTGCTAAGTGTTTTTTATTTAATCCTCGGGGACAGAATGTTTGGGAATATTAAACTATAAAAGCTTATACTAAAATGACGATTTTTTTGTTATGATCTTGTTGTAAATCAATTTATTTTTTTGTGCAATTTCTTTCATGTTTTTGCCAATCTGATCGATTTGTTACATGGGCTTTGGCTAGCATTTTATCTTGAAGGGATTGAGGTTAGCATCATGTCCGTAGAAAGCTCTACTATTAGGAGACTTTTAAATTCGTGATCGAGAAGCCCTATATGACGGGGTTACTTTCAAAAAAGTTTTTTTTTCTTAATAATCGGAATATTCTTAATCGAATTAGGTAATGATGTTTTTAAGCATTGATTTACGTATAGGAGCTTTGGGAGAGTTTCTTTAAAAGTTTTGTATTAGAGCTTTTGAGGTGCTTCTAACGAATTTTATTTATACTAAACGGTCACAATTTTATGTTATTAAAAAATATTTTAAGAAAATACACAGCATGATTATTTAAACTTGGCTAAAATGGTAAAATTATGTATGTATTTAATTTCAAACAAATCAAATGTACTTTTTTTTCAATTGCGATATGGCATGATTCCTCCGGGATTATTCTGAGGCTGTTGAGAATCATACCCTCCTAGCATCATTTGATGGGGCTGGTAGTAGCTTTACTGGGATTACTGAACGGGCCTAACTAACGCTTCTGCTATTTTCGGCTTTGTTTCAAAGAAGTCAAGCAGCATTTGGTCTTATCTGCAGTAAAGATTCGACAGATATAACAGAAGTTATTATTTCTCGTCTTTAGAAAGCTTCAAGATCATTTGTACGATTTTATCCTCCTAGTTTAATGAGCTCAGTGCGATCTTCACATTATTAATGTTTTGTTGCTTTTTTGTGTCATAATTTATTTTCAAATCTCGACCCTGGAACTGCCGAGTTCCCAAAAATTTCTTTGCCAGCTCTGCCGACTCAATGCTATAATAAATGATGTGCACACTGAATTTTCCATAATTATCTCTGTGTACCTGCATCGCTATTAAACTTTGTTGAACTTCCAATCTTTTATTGGGCCGGCTGATGATAAATAGGATATAATGTCTTTTTCAGGAGCATTATTTGGGAGATTACTAACGTATATTTAAACCTAGTCGTTGTTCATCTGTTTATCTATTTGGTTACCAAAATAAAAAATTTAGACAAGTTTTTAAAGAATATTTCAATTATTAAAGTTATCATGAATAAATGCTAACTGAGCTAAAGTCTTTTCCTTTCCAAATGGCAGTATTCCATGGCTTAAATTTAGGACTCTCTTTCTTGCCCTTCCAATCATAAGTTGTTTTGTAACTGTTAGGAGATGGTCGGATTTACTTGAACATGATTTTGTCAACCATCTGATAAGAAAATCTGGGAGAGCTGCCAAAACCACTGATTTTGCTTTTAGGCTAAAGACTTTTCCGATCAAATGTATTGACTGTCATGTTCATCGGTTTATAACTTAATGAGCTTGGCTTTTTCCCCTCTCTTTAAGTCATTGCAGCAGCCTACTTTGAATGCTTACCCACCCAATATTTATAATCTGTTTTGCAAGGTTTAGGCTTCTTTACGTTGTCATGGGGATTGTGTTGGCCTGGCCCTGGAACACTGCTTGAATTGAAATTAATGTCTTAATAAAAGAATCTCCGTTTTTCCTAAAGCTTTTTTCTTGTCGCTTCTATTTCAATTTACTTTTATTTTTGCTTTAAGGATTTTTCCAGACTGTATGTACTAATCCCAGGAACTTTGCGATTTTTTTGATCAATTTAAATTTTTTCAAGGTATGTGTATTTTTTCAGTTTAGGATCCACTTTGCTAAACTTGGCCCTTTCTTTCAGTTTATCAACGCTCCATGGCTAGTTTGAGCCATGATCAACTTAAATAAATGATAAAAATACATGCAGAAGGTATGCCCTTTGCGATCTTCAAATCATAATCCATATAGAACCCTCTCTTAGTAACATGATTTTTGTCAGTTCCACCTTTCTTTTGCGTTTCCATAGTTCTTTGCTTTGCTAGAAGAGCGGGATCCAGATACTATCTTGGGGTCTTGTATTCCTTTATATTCCAGTTAATGTTAGTGCCAGTACTATACTTGTGCATAGTTTAGATTGTGATGGGAACATTTGTTGAGCTTGCCTCTGGATTCTCCATTATTTGTTGTCTCAATAAATTTATTATTCAAAAAAAAAAGGATTTAATTAGAAATAAACCTTAAAATGAATAAGGTAACCTTAAAAAGTAAATAATTTATTTCAGACATATAGTCAGCAATCATCATCAATATTTCTTTTTTTTCATATTGAAGATCTCAATACTGTTTTGTTAAGGGAATTACTCTCTCAACTCAAAGTTATATCCTTTGTTTTCGAAAACAATGATTTTAGGGTAGTTCAATCGGGCAATCATTGAGACAGAAGGTCTGTTTTATCCAATTCCACTTTGAGTTCCGTAATATGCGGCCAAGCTTAGCTTCTTCATATTACTAAAATAATTAAAAAAAGTACTCAGGAATAATCTTAATACCTAGATCAGCAATTTATCCGCCAATAACAGAGCGCTTCTTAGCTCCTTTCTCAAGATTCTTTCCCGGTGATTGCTCTCTAACTTCGCATGCCAAAAATCCAAAGCCGATTTATCTGAAACAATTTCCGATATAGAAGTGTCCTGTGTTGTCTTTGATATATTTTTCGCCATGGATCTTTGCATACTGAAAAATGGTAGAATCAACAAGTTATCTCATTTCAAAAAGATTAAGAGAGAGTTGTTAAAGCTAATCAAATTTGGCTGAAGCACTAACGTTGATAGAATAATCCATCACTGAGCCGGTACTATTGAAGTTCTCAATTTGAATATACATATAATATGTTCCCTTTTCAATGTTAAGGAATCTGTTGCAGCTTCTATGATAGCCTTTAACAAATTCAATGTCATAATATTCAAAGCTAAACAGATTGGGCTCAAATTGTCCTGGAAGCCCTCTTTCTCCCTTTTCCTCACTAATATTACTTTTTGTGTTTGTTTTTTTTGACAAAAAATACTTTATATAAGGATATCTGATTTGGTCTGTTCCCTTAATATGTTACTTCCTAGCATATTTATCCATAAGATCAATATTGATGTTCATGATTCCATTTTCATGAACTTTTAGCTCAAATACTTAGTTTTTATACTCTTCAGTCTCACGGACTATGTAAGAGTCCTGGTAGATGTTGTTGTTCTCATAGTCAATGTTGTAATCTCTGGCGATGTAGTATTTGCTAAAAATGGCAAGAACTTCTTCTTAAGTAGCAATAAACTATTTTTCAAGGTTAACCACATGCCTGGAGAAATCAAAACCTGACTACTCTTTGGAGTTTACCACCGAAAGGCTTCCTATCCATTTTGCCGGAACTGTTGAGTGAACTAAATAGAAAGTCTTTTATTCACTTTTGTGACTAATCATACTCTTGGAAGGCTGTATGGGTGTAACTTTATACCCGAGACAGTTCTTCACCAATCCTAACTCTTCAATCCTTTCGTCATTCCTGGTCTTGGCAAGANCAATCCTTTCGTCATTCCTAGTCTTGGCAAGAACGTTGAAGACGCTATTATTCAAAGGAAGTCTTTGCACTTTTCTTTTTTTCTTTTCTTCATCGGAATTTTCTCTTTTCAAAAAGTTGAGCTATCTTTTAATGTTTTTTGCAGAATATCCGGGTAATCCAAATGCATATAAAAATTCAAAAGGTTCTGCATTCAGAACTTTGAAAATTGAGCCCTTCTATTTGATCCATGCCTTTAATAAAAGTAACTCCCAAGGACATGAATAAGACAAACCCCAAATTGGTAAAAGTTTCATTCCTTCCACTGGAATGGTATCATCAATGTATCCAATATGATATTATCCATCTCTCCTTACAAAATATTCATAATATCCTTCTTTATTTATTTTTCGAGTGATGAAAATACTTTGGAGATATAGCTTGTCGATAAGACCAAACTCAGTTGCAAAAGAGCAGTAGCTTATTCGATAGTCAATAAAACTTTCAGTGTCTTTGGAGAAATTCTTGAAAATGTCTACTTCTTGCTCATAGGAATCCCATAGTCTCCTCGTTTTGTAAGCATTGCCGTAGGAGTCCTTTGTGTTAGAGAAATTGGCCTAAAAGTCGGGATCTTCGAATGTTTTTCCATAGGCAGGACGTGCACGCTCTTAAAAGTCAGAAACATTGGCTCTTCGATAAAAGCCATTTTTTTGGGCATAGATCTCTTTATTGTCTTCGGCTTAAGAGATGTCTTGGACAAAACCATTTCTCATATCGATTTCGAAAGTCTTATAGTATTTCTTGTCATTCCTTTTATTAAAGTCGATCATTACTGCACTGTACTTATCTTTAAATTCAATAAATTTTATAATAAAAGTAGCACGATTGATAATTAAATCGTTTTTTTAAATCAGATTTTAATATTTGCAAAATTAGATAGCAAACTAAAATTAAATATTT
>VOMN01047137.1:0-12091 GCA_014899125.1 Orchestia grillus | reverse complement strand
TGGCAATAGTAGTGGTAATAGTGGCAATAGTAGTGGTAATAGTAGTGGTAATAGTAGTGGTAATAGTAGTGGTAATAGTGGCAATAGTAGTGGTAATAATGGCAATAGTGTGTTGTGCGGTGTCACATTTCATGCTCAGAACGAAGGAAAATGTGACGCCACCAACTCTAAAAAACGCGGTCTGATAGATCTCATAAGACCTCTAGGCATGTTCATAATGTAGTTAACAGAGACCTAGAGAAGCGTCCTCACATCACAGCCTGTAAAATTAAGGAAAATAATAGAAATGTTATATGCACCAACAGTGAACTTTTGTTGAACACTGTACATATTGAGAATGCATGCAACTCAGTTGGAAGTCTATCCTTCAGCCTAATTTTATGACTATTGACCAGTATAATTCTGAATTGAATACTGCTGAAATATTTGCCCAACAACTCCAAAATTTCTATTTTTTTTTTTCATTTGTTAGACTGAAGGCCAAAATTTGGGACATTAAGAGAGACCAACCCTACTGCGTTGACACGGGTTGAACATTGAATGCATTTGTACATTTCATAGCTAGAAATTTCCTAATTTGCAACTATATAAAGCATTTTGAGAAATCATGTCACAAAGAAAACATTTCAGAAAATTAAATTCCTTGTGAAGGAACTAGTACAAGCTACAGACATTAAAAACGGCACATTCAACTGGCAAAAGTGAGTATGAAAATAAATGGTGAAACTCTTCAACAACTACTTCCCAAACCTGTAAAACATTCTTTCTAAAACATAGGAGTACCAAAAACAATTTTCCTCTTTGTGCAGTAGCTAGTCTAAAAATGAAAACTTGCTGTCCCTTTCACTCTCAAATGTAAACTTGATGTTTCTGTGTCTGATATTAAGATAATTTATGAAGAACGGAGCATGTGCTTTATCGCAAAAAAGTGAAAATGTATCAACATATCTTATATGAAAATGAAAAACGGGTTCAAACGATTCAGGATAGTCTTTTGGTCATTTCTTTTCCCAAAAACACATCAAAATATCTGCAAAAGATAGAGAAAATAGGGGAAAAAGTGCCCTAAGTTTTAAATTTACGGTAAAAAAATTTTCAGAAATTGGAAAATGTACTTACAACAGAAAATTCTAAAGGATTCCGAAACAAATGAGCAAACATTTTTATTATTTTATGCAATGGTACATAAATAAAAATATTCTCAACAGTGAAAGAACACTTGAAAAATTGATTAGGATTTTGTATTAAGAAAGGTTATATCCCTTACAAATTCTATAAAATTAGCTTTGAACACGTTCTTTATATTCCAAGGAAAATTGCAGAAGCAATTGGAAAGTTTTGGTACAAGTCTCCCAGCTTTTCCAACATTTGGAAATATTTTCATGTGTCTCGGGGAAAATAAATGGCCAGAAGACTGACTTGAAACATTTAAACCTGGTTTTTATAAAGGATACATTTATGGTACATTTTTACTTTTTCAAGATCATGCTCTTCTCTTCTTGAATGATCTCAATAGCAAGCACAAAAGTATCAACTTTACATTAGAGAATGAAATGGACAGCAAGATACCATTTCAAGATTGTGGCACATGAAGAGGGGAATAACTTTGAGTTACATTTAGAGAGTCACAAATCGGGAAATTTTTAGGTTAGAAAAATACAAATATTCTTATAATTTGACCAAAACTTGATTCTGTATGGTCAATCTCACTCCATTTTTTCATATTTTGGCTATCAGAACAAATTTTTGAGTTGATAGACAAATATTCAAGTGGTATTAATTTCAGAATTGAACTGGTCAATAGTCATATAACTCGGCATTTTTTAAGTTCATGAATAGGCTTCCAACTGGGGTGCAGATCCTCTTAACATACTAATACAGTTGGGCACTTAGTGCATCTGAGTACGTCGGCATGACTTGGCCTACTCTAGGTTGTCGAGTAGTGCAGTATCAAGGTAGAAGCTATTGGACGGGAAATATTTCAACAAGTCCATCCCACTCAGTCATTGGAAATTATGCCTTTGAATGTAATACGACAGTATACCGAGACAGCTTTAAAATTTTAGGTAGAAAAAAATTCCCTTCTGAGTTACAAATTTTAGAACCTTTTCATTTTTAAAATGAAACTTGTTTTAAATAATTCTGTCAGCTCATTTCAACTTTCTATAGTCAATAAGTAGTTTGTCATGGTTATGCTACACAAATGTTCAGCTCATTTCAACTTTCTATAGTCATTAAGTAGATTGTCATGGTTATACTGCACAAATGTAATTGCACTATTTCTCCTGGTTTCTTTGGGCATACAATTTTCATTCCTGTTTTATAGCTGATGATCGAATGCTTGAAGTTTCTATTTTTAACAAGTTGTCTATCATCTCGAAAATACATTTTGAACTGAAAAACATTTTATACAGTGTTCCTAGGGCTCTCTTTTTTTTACCTAAAATTAGAAAGCTCCCAAATAACTATCTATCTCTCATATTTCACAACCTTGGCCACTCTCAGTGCTCATGTAACCACTCCTCGAGCACGCTACTTTAATGTGCTTTAGAGTAGCACAAGTGCCAAAGTGGTAGCATGTTGTTTTAGCTCCTAGTCAGGAGGTTCCAGGTTCCATACCCTGGGTAAGGGGTGCTTACCCTGGGAAAGGAAAATTGAACATGATACTCTTAACAAAGGGTACCAGTGTGGCTCAAACTGCTCTCAAGATGTGCCAAATAAGTAAGCCCAGGTCAGATGGTAACTCCTCGAGTTAGGTACTCACATATATTTTCCACTTTCAATAATATACTTGAAATCTGAAATGTACACTCAAGTATTTTTGACAACCTAAATCCTCTTATGTAGCATTGGTCTCACTCCATCACAACCCTCCTCTGGGTTTAGCCGGCAGCTGTTCCACCCACTTCTATTGTAACATTTGGACACTGCTCGTTTGCCTTGTTCAGAGCCTCTCTAACACTGCAACACTACCAAAAAAGTTGGGTCTTATATTCCTCTATGCCCAACTGTCTCTATTAGATCCCTTCCCCAATGCCCTTTGTGAACACATTCTATCTTTATTTCAAAGGCAACTCAGGTCCAGAGAATATGAAATTTCAGTATAAATCTACATAGGTCACATCTCAGATGAACACATTCTCACTGACATATTTAATAAAGGCCCACACTTAGAATGGCTTTCATAGGGCTAAAGTGCAGTGCGTGAAGTGAGCTTGGTAATTATAAATACTAAATAAATTAGGAGGCAGTCAATGTTGCATATAGTGGTTAGGTCAGTAGCATGTGCCACCATTTGACACTGCCCAGTAGTACTGAGATAATGAGTGCAGTGGTGACATATCCCATTGTTACTGAGATAATGAGTGCAGTGGTGACATATCCCATTGGTACTGAGATAATGAGTGCAGTGGTGACATATCCCATTGGTACTGAGATAACAAGTGCAATGATGACACTGCCCAGTGGTACCGAGTGCAAGGAAGCTGGCACAACACACACAAATGAATGGAGCAGAGGCCCACATATAAATGATTGGAGGAAGCCCACTGTAAATGAGTGGAAGAAAGGTCTTCACACCAAAGTCATCCTTCAAAAAATCGAACAATGCAGACAACATGAATGTCATCAATAAAATCATGCAAGACAAACTAGGTAAGTGACGCTACAAAACAAATCTGTGCCACAAGAATGAGGATTCCAACTTCAAATACAGCGTACACATGACACAACCAAACTGAATATGGAGTTCATGCACATAGTAGCTGCATACACATTTGCAGGAAGCTCAAATAATTTAACATGTTGATCTGAGTGCAGGAGGCAAGAGGCAACGTGAATACAACACAAAGTAACATCAACTTTACTGTTCTTGGCAGCGTAGTCGGAGTGCAACATTCTCTTCGCGTGGAAACCTGCAATAGTACAGAAAACTCAAAGCAAAGTAGGATGGAAGAAAAAGTAACTTTTACCATGGGAACCATTACTTCAATAATTTCAAAAGAAAATGTCCACTGAAACAGACACCATGTTATAAAAGAAAAGTCAAGCAAGCATCAAATAGGGTACAACTATCTAATATTACGTAGAAATCAAATCGGTCCAAAACATTCGTAAAAAATTGTAATTAGTCTTAATCTGAAACTAGGAAAATTGAAAAGGAAAATAATAAATTTAGGATCCCACACAATACTCCAGTTATCCAGGTGTAGTAGCAGTCGCACAAGACTAACAGCTGCTGGTCAAGAAATAGACTCATGGCAAAATGCCAATCCTCCTGATGCTTTGCATGCACTGCAGTCAGGCAGTAGTGAAGTCGACTGAGCTCATGTGTGTGTTATGGTACTCGGCCTTGGGAAGGAGAAATACATGCATGCATAGCTAAACGTGTCCAGCAGAAGACCTAACACAGCACATTTGGAGGTTAGCAACTAGAAAGCTGTCACGAGGTAGCAGAAGACATGCCACATCACATGTTACATGCGATCTGGCCATAAGTCAAATTTCTAAATGACTACAGTAATAGATAAGTTATCGAAAAATGAACCAAGAAGTAAACCAAGGCACCTGAGAAACGGGTGAAGTTAATTTGAGGTAAGAAACAAGAAGGTCAGAACAACGACACTGGTAAGAAACTAAAATTAGGACTTACTAAGTCCTTTTTTGATGAACTCATTCTTGCGATCACAGTTATACGGGTAGATGTGCTCAGGCTTGTGAATGTCCACACTGTAAAGAAATTAGCAATTAATGATACAAATACTCAATGTACTGAATTCTGAATATCATTGTGATGCAAGCATGGCACATTGGGAAAAATCTGAAGTAAATCAAGTGTTAGTTGTCCAAGACTTTCAACATGAATTACTACTTTGCAATGAAGTGACAAGACTTTTACACTCAAATAGCGGAAACAACTTTCTAAGATAACTAGCATCATTTGGAGCAACTTGGGCAACACTGATATCATCACCTGGGAAAAACTGATGCCATCACCACCTGGGAAACACTAATGCCATCACCACCTGGGAACCACTAATGCCATCACCACCTGGGAACCACTAATGTCATCACCACCTAGGAACCACTAATGCCATCACCACCTGGGAACCACTAATGCCATCACCACTTGGGCAACACTTGTGTCACAAAACACCTTGACTCCTGAAACGAAGTGACAAAGCACATAAAAACAATGTGCCCTTGCATGCACATCTTCAAAAATGAATGATAATAAGATGGAGCTAGAATCTTGATACTCCAATTCTTCATATGACAAAACCAGACAAATGTTTGGATTCTATTTGTATAGAACAAGCCAAACGCTCACATGCATCCTTTCACTTTAGCCTTTGTGCACAATTCTATTATCAGAGGGAACAACACAACTGGTATTTGTTCACTAGCAGTTCCTGCATGTATTGAAAGCTACAGCTTACCTGCAAGTTAATTCTTGATTCAGAGGAACATATGTGCTATCAGAGTAGGTAGAAAATTCCTTTGTAATGTAGGATATTTTCTTTTATAATCTTCAAATTCAGAGTAATCACACACAAGTTCCTGTCATGAGATAATATTGATAAAGGACAGAAGTGAGAAACAAAATTGAGTACATACAGCCATTTTTCAGAATTTTAATATATAAGTAGACCATTGAAAATGTTCAACACATCTAGTCTACACTTAAGACATAAGAAAATGTGTAAGAGAAGAAAGAGCGAAATTTTAGAAGGGAAGTAAAAAATGCTCAACACGTGGTAATATCAATGCTACTCACAATTCATTTTCTTCAAAGAACTTGACAACAGCTAGAGGACTTTTCTTGAGGTCACCCAGGAAGTCCTGGGGGCAGCGGTGCAGGGCCACAACACTGCCCGGCCACCATGACTGACCCAGCCTCACCCACACCACAGCACCATCATTGTAGGGTGCCACAGTGTGCCTTACTCCCTTGCTGGCTGTACTATCAACAAGAGGTGCATCAGGGACCATCTTATCAGAAGTTTTGGAATCAGTAGGAGGAAGATCAGAGGTTGCTGCAGTCACAGCTGACTCCAGGTTGCTGCTTGATGGGTCTTCAGCATTGCTCTCCATGAGTGATGTCCTGAAAAACAAACACAAAACCAGCTCACAATAGCATATACAGAGGGTTTATATTGATCATTAATCCAAACACGACAGCATCAACATCATAATGTTCAACAGCAAATTGAGGACACATACTGAAAAAGCAGACCACCATGATTTGAGAATTAAATTTCAAATTCATGATGATATTCAATATCTAAACCATAGATCTAATCACACCAGCCACTGACACCACCTCATGAGTTAAGATCTACTCTCATAAGAATAGGTCTGAGCAATAGCAAAAATTAAGTTTACCAAAAAACAATTTTATACTTGAGTAAGTTTCAATTAAAGTTAGAAGAGATATTCATAAGTCAACTTCTATACATAACAACCAAGACCATCCTTGCACTCTCTGTTTAGAAAACATCAAAATTGCATTGAGGAAAGCGCCTGAAGACAAAGAACTCTGCCTGGAAGTAACTCTGGCCTGAATACATTGTGGCTAGAGCTGCTAAAAGCCTCTCAAGTATACCTAAAGAGCCTGATTGTCTTCAGCTATGAGCTTGAAAAAAAAAACATGCAAAATTTTTAGGGGAAAATTACAAAAAACTTCTCACTAATAACTTCAGTACTTTCAAGATAAAACAATAAGTAGCATATAATATTTTTTAGGGAAGAAAACGCAGTTCCAAAGTAAACAGTCAAACCATGAGTAATCCTTTAGTTCATCTCAGTACACTTCACAAATTAAGCCACTTTACTTTACAGCCTTGATTCAAGTCTCCAGTAAAAATAGTTCAGATCATACAACCTGACATACAAATACTTTATTACTCCTCATTATGCAAAGGTAAAGTAATTTGAACTAATGTAATGCATATGCAGGGTAGTAACTATTCATGGAACTTGATAGTAACTTATATATACTGCACAGTGAAAATGTGTGAGAGCATTCCATCTGATGAGTGTTTGAATTGGTGCTGTCATGCAGGACTACTTGGGTTAAGCTCTGAAGTCTTTTGTAAATAACTTTCACTAGCAACAATTTATGCATCTTGTTCAAATATCCAAGTAGAACATCAACATTTTTCAACACATTCACGCTCACAGATGACTATAGAGGTCTTGCTGAATTTGCATAAGATGCACACCACCGTGATTTCTAACTTACAGTCTCACAAGAACTTAGCAATATTTTGTGGGTGTAAATATATATATATTAAAAGTTTACTGAAGTCAAAAACACAACAGTGCACGCTCAATGCCTCAGCAACACTAGTCATAGCTAGCAGCTCCTGAAAGCTATCAAATACCTGCATATACTTCTCTCAGATAGAAGGCAGTTTAAACAATCATAGCTTATCTGAAACAGTCTTGCATTTGCTCAAACTTTGCACAAAAGGTGCATGTCTTCTTCTGACATGTGTAATAACATATAGCATTGATGCCTCTTCACATCCCTTTGTTCTTCTGCATTGTTAAATTTGGATGGCTAAAGATGTCTGTGTTATTTGCCCCAAAATAAAGAACTAAGGCAAGTGTGAATGTGTTAATTGTTATGTTAAGGATCCCAAAATATCTCAGCTTGCAGAAATGGCAGCCATTTTTTCATCATTAAAAAGGGCAGAGAATTTTTGATAGTGGTGTTCTACAGTCAACTCTTATAAGTTATCAACGAACAATATTAAAAATTTATGAACTTTTACTTTGTCTATTTTTCTCCCCAATCACAGCAGGACCAATTATAATAAATTAAAAAATTTAGCTAAAATCTGGATTTCTTAAGTATTTCAATGAACCAATTTGAATATTGACAAAGCTAAATATACTTGTATGTAAAAATATTCAACTATACAATCCAATCGTAATTAACAAATCCTACATAATTTTGGTCCTTCAGTTCTTAGTAGACAAAGTGAGCTGCTGGTCCTGAGTTACTCCAGTGTCTTGAGTAGGCCGTGATGGAATGTTTCCACTTTTCTTTTTGAAGGTTTTAAATTTGTTTTCAATTATTCCTTTCAAACATACAAATTACATCACATTGAAACTAAAATAAAGGCTGTAAGGTCAATGGTATAATCAGTAGAGTATGCTTAGATGATAGATACAGTAAACAATAACAGAAGAGTGAAATAACTGGCTTGAGATTTAATACATATGCCATTGTGAAAAAGCAGCACTTTACAAGCAGCAGTCCACAGGAGCATAAACTTTTTCAATGACATACTGATTGAACATTACAAGAAAATTTTACGAGAGTCACCAACACACCCCAGCTTTGGAGAGGTGACTCTTACATGCAGGCAGGCGAGCCCTTCACAGCAAGCCCAATTATCAGCAGGCTGTACCTTCACACTGACCATACACCAGAAGCAAAATTATCTATAATAATGGGAGGTGACTCACCTACTTGGCAGTAATTCCTTCCTCCCTCCTATACTCTAGCTTCACATTCACCATCAGCACTCCTTAGTCCAGAGTGCTGATGGTAAACATGAAAACTCGAGTGTATTGCACAAAATTGTATTCCAATTATTCTTTGTATGCTGAAATTTTTTTCTAAATATGAGCCTATAAATCCATGAAGCTTATACTAACAATTGAATGTAGGATTGAAAGTTACCAATGATGTAAAATTGGCTCAAGCAAATGTAGTTTATTCTTATACTTGGGTACATCTATTTATTTAATACTTAAGTTACATCCTTTATATATTTTACATTTAATAGAAAAATTTTAGCAGTAAAAGTATTAGAAGTTTTTCCATTTCCAGGAATTTACCAATGGATACCTCATCATTCTGGTATCTTGGGAAAAACAATTTATAAGTTCAACACTTCATTTTTACATCATGACCCCCACGACAGAAAAATATCAGATATAAATTTTCTAATATACTTTCATACATTTATTATGAATATGTATATTGGCACAAATATATTTTGTTATAGTGATGATTTCATAGCTGATTTTATCCATCACATTTGTGCTTCTATATATATTGGTAAAAAACTCTTTTCTAATCTTTAATAACCTAATCAATTTTGTTTATTACTCTTCAAGAATACAAAAAATACTAAAATATTCCCCAAATTTTAGTGTTAAAAGTCCTATAGTAAAATTAAGCATTCACAATTGGAGCTGTTTTTCACTTTCAATTTTCACTTTTAAGTACCATTGGCTTTAATTTCTACAAAACTATTCCAATATACATAGTGCCCATAGTTTTGCATCTTCTGTTAGTTACACAGACTGTTTGAATACACCATGGCCTTCCTTAGGTCTAATCCTTAGAGGATAATATCTATTGGGCAATATTTAAGTATTCTATGCTCAACAAATTTTTCCAGTTCCGACCAGGAAAAAGAGTCATTTGTTAAAGCAAAGTTGCTCAGCTCTTCACTAAAGCTTCAGTCAAAAACAAAACACACACCCTTGTCCAGTACATTAAATTAACCTATGAACACCTCCTGCCTATTTTAGAAATTAACGCTTAACAGAGTACCGACAGTGACCATAAGACCATAAGCCTCTAGGTTCAACAATAAATTATTGGTGGAATAGTTCCCAATTCATTTCATGCCCTGCAGGTATGAATGGTTGAAAGTAATTTCTCCCAAATAAAAGTCGTAAAAAAATTTCCTCGTAACATAAAACAATTCAATTTCATGTATAAAACAACAAACCTCACCGTCACTTATATTGGCAATATTTAATAGTTGTATATTTCAATGACATGTTTCCGTGCACAGTTTGACCAACTCGCGCAAAAGTTAAACAATAATGTTAAATATTTTAAAACGCTTACCTTTTTCAAGGGATACTCCTGAAATCAACAGCTATTATAAACTGTCAGCATAGCTTCAGCATGAAATGTCACACAGAAATATAAAACAATAGTTGATCACAGCAGTAGGCTATAAAATTGCCTGTAACTCTGGATATACAAAAACTGTGTTTACACACTCTACCTATTGCTCAGTCGCAGATGAACTTTGTAAACTGTTAAGTTTCGCAGTTGTTGTTCATGCCTCGAAACGGCAACACGGCATGCGTGTTGCTAGAATAGAGGACTCTTTAACTTGTACTTAAAAATTCGGTTGTTACTAAAAAATTATCTGGCTCCATTGTAACTCTTCAGGGGCTTATGCTACTTTTTATTTGCGTGAGTTTCCTCCAAAAATGAAGAAAATATAACATTTGAAAATTTATATTGCAATATTAAATTACACATGGCAGAACGAGGGTGAGCAAAATACATACCCACCACAAAGGAGACTAAAGTTAAACTTTTTTTTACGTGATTGCATCAAAACTATATTCAATTATTGAAATTCAAAGCAAGTAAAATTTTCATAGTTTAATTGATAGTTTCTGTAACTGACTACTAGAGGCCGCTAAATTTTAATTTTATTATTCTTATGATCGATATTGCGTTGTCCGAGAATATTACACAGTTAGGTACCAACCCTTTCGTAAATGTCAATATAATTTTCAGTATGTCGAACATCATGAAAATGAGTTTTTGTTAACGTGTAGGAAAATAAATTTTATTCCAACAGACTTGAAATGGAATACAAAAATTTGTTTTTCAATGTTTTATGAACATTAACAAGACACCTGAACGTCTTATTGTTGAATGTAGAGTTTTAGCCTCACTTTTAGGCTTTTTTTCCCAAGGAAAGGACTCCGTGACTCCTTGAAAACCCTGCATTCGTACGCCGGGGATGGAATCTTTGCCCTCCCCGCGTAAGGCGGAAAAACTATCTTAAAAAACTTATTTTTGTATCGATGGATATTTTTAGGGTTTTTAAGTTTACCCAAAAACCATCTTTAATTAAACCGGAGTTCCGACATAGAACACCGGAGTGAGCTCTCAGCTAGCGCAGCAATGAAAAATCCCAGAAAACCTAAGATCTGGGTCTATTATTCTCAACTCACGAAATGGCAATGAAAAAGTATGAATATTAACCAGCTAAACACGTTACGTAAGACCATTAATTAACTTGTTATCAAAGAATCTTATTAAAATCAGTTGCTAATACAAAAAAGCTTATTATACAAATATAACGATATTTAATATATTATAAAGATGCCCAAAGGTAACTTAGCACATGATGCATCGAATATCTAAAATATCACGACATGGCCCATGATATACAGAATATCCTATAGGAGATCATGATTGACCATCGCGTAAAATCTGATATAGGATATTCGCAAAAATAATTTTTAAATAGTTTTCATGAAGTCACTAGGCAAAAGATCAGCACAAAATATCCTTGAATGAAATTAAGAAAAACTAAGGAACATTGATTTTTGGGAATAAACTTTAGATTTTGTTAAAAAACGTATAGCCTTGACAAGCAAATTTTAGGCAAACTTAACGAAACTTTTACGGGCAGAAATCCTGTAGTGGATATTCAATATTTTACTTTTGCAGCAAAACAGGGTCGGCGAAAAGTTTTCCAATGAACTGCATGGCCACAGACGTATTGAATAGNTTTATGGGTCTATGCAGAACAAGAACTTATTGCCAGGAAAAAAGAATTATTCGGGAAGGCCTGAAGAAAATTTGTTTATGAGTTGGGAGTGGTCTCCCGAGTCAAATGATCACTATTGGTGTAAAAAAACAGTAGATGGTTAAACTGAGTGGTACTAAAAGTAGATTTTAGAGTTTGGGGTTCTTGTCGTTACGTGTGTCTTTTGATTGGATTTAATACAGCACAGGGTGACTTAACTCGATTTTTAGTTAAGGGGAACGTAGACCTTCCGTGATTACAGGGTGTGTTCTTCGTGAGTGTGTTTGCGAAGTGAGTGTAATTGAACAGAGTAGGTCTTCTGCCTCGCTGGCACGGCCAACTTCGAAACCGGAATGGTGGAAGTCCTCACGAAGTAAGTACGTAAGAGAAGAAGTATGTGCAACGAGGATCAAGTTGGAACGTTTCATCATCGACCAGCAAAAGAAAGAAAGAAAGAAAGAAAAATAGTTTATTCCAAGCTCGGTCACATACAAAGT
>VOMN01047135.1:0-11246 GCA_014899125.1 Orchestia grillus | reverse complement strand
TACGATAAATAAAATCTAGCTCGTTGAACTGAACTTCTTTCGCTCTGCTACCTTCACAAAATAGGTTATAGGTTTCTTGTGTTAACGACCCAATAACTGTACGTAGCCTCGGATTGTGATGTATTAAGCAAGCATTAATTACTCTGGCCTGCTATCCTTAGGCATTCAATAAAAGCAGCTGGGGTTTGGTACGAATCGATTTTGTGAATATTAGATACTGCTTTGCGTACAGTCGTCTTGCTTGTGTTATTTCGTTTCCAGTTATTTTGGTGAATGGACATTGTTGGTTCATGTGCCGCATTCCTAGTTGTTCTTGGGCAGCACTGCTAATTTTCAGTATAGGATGAAGATTTGAGTGTATTCACTACGAATACAACAAAATAAAAGTACAGCTAACATTCAAAAGCTCTATTTCAGTGAAAGAATTTTCATTGGAACTGTATGTTTCCGCCTGGCTTTATTTCAAATACATGTAATGCGTCTATCATCGTCTGACATTGAAATCAGGTCAGATGTCACTGCTTGGAGTAGAAGTGGGAATGGTTTATCTGCTCACATCTGCGTGCCTGTGCGAGTACCATTCAAGAGTTCTGTTGCATCGTGGCTATTGAAACGGTCCCTCTCACAGAGAGACCAATGGGTGCTTAAGGGATCACAGAAGCCTGGGCTGGCTCTCGGCTGCATTAGCTTATCAGTTGTAAGTGCGCCTGGGCGATAAGACTTTAAAGACTTGACTCTCAATGCCGCTGACAGGCCCTCCACATTTGAGTAATGGGGAACACGATCGAGCTTAGATATATCCCTTATCTCAAAGTTAGAACGCTTGTCAGAGGTAACGGTCGCCACTGCTGCTGCGCGCATCGCAATCTTTCTCTTAACGCGTTAGCTAGGCCATGCACGGGATTTTTTCGGGTTTAGTCATTTCTTGTAACCTGTTCTAAATGGTTTATTTTGTGGAAGCCATTAAGAATATTTATATGCTGCACACCCTGCAGTTGAAATGATACTTGGCCTCGGTTCGATTGATCGCTCTTAGCCTGCGACGGAATGCAGTAGTAAAGTTGCTCGAGGAGACCATAATAGGAGCAGCATAGCTCCCGATGCTCTGTGTCTCTCAAATCGCTCATTGCTATTCTCGCCCAAGTCCAGCATTCTTCTGAAGTTATAACTCCATTGAACTTAGCGGAGGGGAGGATTGCGCACAGCGACTCCAAATTATCTCGTGCCAAGTGCCGAGTCAGCGCTCTACAGCAAAAGTTTCAATTCACACACTCGGAATTCCCGCCCCAAAATACTGCATGCTCAGTCTTACCTCTGAATAGTAATGCGCCCGCTTAACTGCGACCCACCGAACTGCGCCGGCTCCTCGCTCACTCGATTCCATCCGCTGTGGTTGAGTTAACCCGCATTGCTATGCAACTCTTTCTTCACACTATGAGGACCAACCTATCGTTAAATAAATGCTGCGTGAACAATCGTTTACATTTTACTTTCGCACTGTCGTCTTGGTTCTGAATAGCAATAAGGAGTTAAGACTAAAGTGTTACGCATTGCTAATGTCCTTCAGGAATAGCAGTGATCTTTACAGGATTAAATTTCATGCTATATGGTTGAATTTGCACACGTAGCAACGAAGGCAACTGCGTACCTGCGTGTCTACTAAGCTGCATTAGCTCGTTGCGAACATGGTGTGGTTCTGTGGACGTCGAGCGGCTTGAGCCTATTGCTGTGCATTATCACGGAGTTGGCACAGCCGTTTCCCCTACTCATGAAGCAATTACACAGGAATATGCTGAGCAACTACACGATCCCTTGGGGATTCACCCTGAAGTTTTCCCAAGTCTTAAAAAATTTTGTGCCGCGTAATGACACGAGAGATTTGCTCCTTGGAGCGTTCTCTCATTTTGTGTGTTTGTTTCGCCGTCTGGGGAACAAGTTGCACATTCAGTGAAGCTTTATCCTTTGATGGAATATGCAGAGTTTCGGCACTTCGGAGGCGACACACTTGTGTTCGGACAAAATGCTGGTTTATTATAAACTTAGTTCTAGAGCTCACTCAACAATTATGCATGTTTTGCACTTCTTGCCTAATTAGTGTAGGTTGCACGATTCCTCGGTATCATATACTAAATATCTTCTAAAATGTCATTTTCTCTCTTGCATTGACATTCAATATTTCTGCTACTGTGTAAATGTGCATCTAAGAAGCTTCCATGAGCTCTAAAAGCCAACAAAGTAATTGAGGATACGCTGACAGTTGAAGATTTAATTAGTCGATGTACTAAAAAGTGAATGAGAGTATAATTGAATTTTACAGATCTCTAAGCTATGAAATATATTTCGACATAATCAGGCATCGAATCAGTCTACAGCCAGCTACATGCTATGCACCAGTTTCAGAGGTTTCTGGAATACACTAAATTGAATAGTACTGTTTCGTTACATCGTTTTAATTATTTTATAATACTGGAGTTAGTCGCTCTTAATAGAATGTATTATATATATATATATATATATATATATTATACATACCCATTAAATGAATTTATAGTTTTAAACTAAGCTCGAGTGTCAAATGACAAGGATAAATGATTTTTATCGCTAATTTTCGCTAGCTGTTTTGTCCTTGTTTGCAATGTGGTTTGATTTTTATATGGAATTAGAGTTGGGTTCCAAGAAACCTCTGAAGTCTGAGTCAGACCTTAAACCTTCCGACTTCGCAATCCTACTTGTCAGTTCCCTCTGTGCCGAGGTCTGGCTGGCTCATAATGGCTCACTAGCCGATAGCGAAATTTGTAGTACATGGTTATTAAAATCATATGACATAATCACACTAAGACGTGTCACCGTTGTATCTGCCTCGCCTCGACCGCATGTCTCCACGCATTGAGCTAAAATGTACATTTTGGCATCGGCGTCGCATGGCAAACAACAGTGGCAAATTTTTGCTCGTAAAAGAAGCGAGTGTGATGGAGTTCCTCAGTTTAACGACGTGCTTCGTTAAGACTTCCATCAAGATTAATTTCCAACTACCTTAGACGATCGAATTCATGAATGTCTTTTCAGAATTACCAGCTGACCTTAGGCTTTGTGGGGAAAAATAACTATTAAAGTTCTCTTCGGAAGGCAAAAATTTCATTCTATTATTTTAACTGTGAGTGTATGGTGGAAAAGTTTTGAATTAGAATAAATGCTCGCTATAGTCGGTTTATTATAACAATTTTCAAGGTGGTAAACAGTGAAGGCTGTTTTAAATTGTCACGTCCGTTGTAACGTACCCATGCATTCTACAACAAGCTCTTTCTCGTCTCAGAAGTTCGGTTTGGGTTCGTCTTATCTCACTGAGGCACCCAATATCAATTGACTTCCGAGAAGAAAACGATCGCTTTTAATGGTGCTATTCCTGGACTTGCTGAAAGATAGATTTGAGCGCTTCAACTGCTAAGCTGTGCAGTCAACATGAGTAACTTCCATAAGCCGGCGGCGCGCAGCCAGGCGTAAACTCCAGTTTAGAGCTAAGAATGCGCTACTGTTCTGCCTTACGACTGCCATAAAATTGCTGACGTACGCCTTTAGGGCTTTGCTCGCGGCTAAAAATGTAAACGATGTCGAGAAATGCGGTGGGAGAGCTGGGCTCTGAAGCCCTTGTTTTGGAGCCGTGCTTGCGGGAGGAGTGGAGGCCGAGTGCCGGCTGGAGGGAGGTACGAGGTTTTTGTCATGTCTTGGGTCGTGCGGAGAGTACTGCGCTAGCAGATGTGGGTTGTTGAGAGGTGAGGTAAAAGCTGATAAAGAGTGTATGGGTAGTGCGAAGAGTATTGCGCTGGAAGGTATACGTTGAGGTGTTGTTACGAAGAGAATTCTAGGGTTCTGAGGGGTGAACAAGGTCGTGCGGAGGATACTGGGTTTCGATTGCACCTGCTTGGAGAATGATGCTAGATTGTGATATGAGTGCCACGTAGTGAAGAGAGTGAGGAACAGTAAAGACAGTAGCAAGCTTGTGAAAAATTCACTTACCGCTTGAGCCAGGTGCAGAGAAAATATGACAGTCCAGACGATTATTGGGTTTCAAAAGAACTTGCATTCAAGGCGAAAAGTAATCATGATGAGCGTCAACTGAACAGATTTATTATTTCTTACTAGGAAATGATCCGTTGCGTTAAATTTACTAGGTTTAAATATTGAAAACGATTTTTTGTTTCATCACGTAGAAAAATAGCTTTACTCTCTATGGTCACGTTTGAAAGTACCGTGAGGAAGATTAGCTTGTTACTCAATCCAAGTTCCTGGTACATCGTGCGGCAGAGATGGAGCGTCAGTAATAGTCTATTTGAGCTTCCAGATCGGTGTGGTGTTCGTCCAGTCCAGCAGCTCACGGCCGACCCATCGTACATTTTAACACATCGGGCTCGATCTTAGCGGTATGTTTACATGCAGGACTTTCCAAAAGAACGATGCGCACATATGTATATGGTACGCGTCTAAAAACATAATTTCTCAACCATCGTATTTTCGGTTCTAATTGACAAATTCTATGTTACTTCACGTTGAACCTGCAAGAGGCTTGAACCTGTCGCGCCATCGCTGCAAAACTACCGCGTCGACAATCGCGGCCAACGGGTCGAGCAAATCCTATAGACACCAATTCGTTTCTTGACTTAACCTATACAATCGATCACATTTTATGCTCTTGTGAGAATATTCTTAATAGTTTTGAACGAGTCAATAAGAATTTGAGACTAAACTGTATTGTATCTAATGTCCATTGTTCATGACCAAGGTCCTTAGAAGGCTACTTTGGAATATGAAACATTGTTTGTTGTATTCGCCATGTCTCAAGATTCGTTGGAATGTGTTATACGAGTATTATTTATTGCTGTTCTTTTTTTCGAGTTGGGTTTTATCAGTAGGAGGCAGATGAACATGAAAAGTAGCAAAAGTACAAGCTTCATTTTTAAAATGCATCGTGGAACGAATTCATGTTCGTGACGCCTAAATACGTGTTGCGTTTTTATTGCACTTTAAACTTATGATGCATGGTAGATAAATTCACGAAGTATATGTTACAAATTATCCGTGGAATATTATTTCTAAGAAGAGCCTCAAGTCAAGTGTTCGAAAAGGTTGATGCACAAAAGGTTGCATTCTCAATCGCTTGACGATCTCCTCTTTTCGAGCTGCACTCTGCTTCCGTGTTTACCATTCCAACTTCTATAAGCTCTAGAAATTTTAAATTCCCAGAAGCTTCTAAATCCGTATCACTTATCTATGAAGTCAGTGGCTAAAATACAGATGCTCTTCGTGCAAAGTTTGAGTTATGAGTCGTTTTACTCACTCGTGCCTTGGTGCTCGTGGGGGTCTCCTCGCCCAGTTTGTCGTCGACAGTTTTTCCCAGTTTCTACTCTGTTTTTCAGGGTTCTGTTGGAATTTTTCAATGTATAGTAAAATTTCAATTTTTGATTCTCTCAGTTTTAGTAGAACCATGAGAATAATGGCCGTTTTCTCTCTTTGCGTTACTTTTCACGTACACCCGTACTGTACCGGCAGTTTAGCAAGTTGTACGACGTGCAGGTGTTCCATCAATATTTCATCCAGTTTTGTCACCCATTTCTGCCCTGCAGTTAGGTAGAAATTTTTTTGATTTTCAAACGACGAAGAATAACTTTCTGGCTGCTATTCTATTGCATTTCTCAGTTTTTTTACCGATCACAGTGTATCTTTTATATCTGATAACAGTGTAAATTACATTTATTTCCTTCGCTTCACGCTATGGAATCTGGTATTGCGTAACTGCTTTACGTTCAGCTTCGCTTAATTCAGCTCAACTGTAGATTGACTTTATGTAGAAATTAGAATTCGTCGGAATTATCCTCGATTGCTGCGATAGAAACGGAAAAGCACATGCCTCACTCAAATTCAAAAACGGTCAACTTCTCTAAAATCAACAACTTTTTAGACCGTACGTGAAGTGGCGAAACGATCGAGACTTGACTCTGTTAAATTGTTGAGGAGTGTTAGTACTTTTGCAGTGAACCATGTGTTCAAGTGTTGTGTTTTTTGTTGAGAATCATAACTTGAATTGTTGTGGGCTTTGTTGTAAGTCGTAATTTGAATTGTTGTGAGTTTTGTTGTAAGTCATAATTTGAATTGTTTTTTTTTCTTATATATCATATCATGAATTGTTGTGATTTTCGTTGTAGGTCATAACTTGAGTTATGATTTGTTGTGAATCATAACTTGAATTGTTGTGGTTTATGTGGCTCTCCAGAAATCATAATGGGAAAGAAATGAAAGGGGGAATTGGACCTAGAAGAAAACAGTGCACAGGTGGGGTTGAGGCCATTTGTTTTCCTATTAATTGTTCTACTATGCTTCGAGCGCTAGAATTCTGCACCAAATTTTGCTTCTTTACTCTTTTATTTACTTCAATGCAGATGGATTCGTTCACTGCTTACAGTAACACTTCTAACCATGTTTGAAAACCATAACAATATACGAAGTTCCTGAAGCAGTTCTTTTTAATAATTCCATTGACAAAGATGAAGGAAAAGGGCTCAGCGCGCGTTCTACTGTTGACTAGGCAACTCCATTGCTCAGTCCATTTTCTGGAGTTACTGAAGCCTCGGTAGTACATCATGCGGCTCGTTTAAACGATGTGCTGAGGTGCATTTGAGCGAGAGCGTTAGTTGCGTAATAATTTAGTCTTGCGTCTTATTAAAGGAGAGGACGGCAATTGCGTGAGACTTATTGCAGTTGATGTAACGAGCCCGAGCTCTCGCCGAGTTATGAACGAGCTCTGCTTTAGGTGTTTGTTACGAGCCTGTTTGGTTGGTTGGTTGGTTGGTGGCTTCCTCGCTCTGTCTGCTCGTAGCCATGCTACCGGGCTTCGCCTCAACTCCGTCTTCCACTCGGACATTAATGCTGTGCCTATTGTGATCTAGGACGCCATACGTTGTAGGCTGTGACGGGTCCGCTGGAAAGTGAAGCATCCTCCAGCGGGATGCGTATTTGTCAGTGGAACATATTTTGAACTTGTTGACGGTATTCATTTCCGAAATAAAAGACAGGGAAATGAAAAAGTAGAACATTTTAGAAAGAAAGTTGAACGTATTTTGCCGCCGGTATTTCAGACTTGCGGACATCGATGGCTACACCTCGAAAGATTTAGTTTTTACATTCATCCTACACATTTGAGAGTTTTTAAGTAGCTATACTGATTAACTGAAAAAAATTAAGCAAATTCAACCACGGTAAGTACTATACCACTAGCATGTATACTACGGTATGTTTTGTTATTACTTGCATAATACTAGTTCGTGCATCCATCCAAAAAAAAGCGGGACAAATTATGTTAATTCCGTTAAAAATGTTCTCGTATTTACTGTAAATCTAGTGTGATAGAATGTAATTTTCTGTATCACTGATACCAACTTCCTTCGCTGACAGTCTTGCCGATGAGGAACACGCACCCGAGAATCCGGACCAGGGAATTTTCTCCTATTTCCTTAAAATCCTAGTTGACGGCGAACATATTCAGATTAGACTTAAAAGACATCGTTTAAGCATGCGGGCGCGAAGTAAATGAATTAACCCGCCGAGAGCATTATGAGGATAGATGCTTGTGAAATAATGTATAAACCGAAAAATATGCTACCTTATGCATGTGTCTGGTATAACAGATGCAGTGTTTAAATTCAATTTGCTGTTTTTGTGGCTGCTCTGTACAGGAAAACTTGAGCCGTATTCGCGCCGTGGAGTTTTGGCGCGGCACCTTACGAACGGGAGGAGTTCACGGGGCCCCTCGTGGGTGTTCGTTCGTGCGTGCTCGCATCCCAAGCTTTGTCTGTGTTGTAGCTTTTCTTGAGGTAATGTTAATTGTTGAACATCAACTGGGTTTTATTATTTTACTAGTCGCTCGACCCGGCAAGAATGACGAGACTTTCTACGTTCATTCTTAAACTGACTAGTATTTTCCAAGTGAAGCATGTAATGGGCCACGAGCTTTCTTCATTGTTCCCTTTGAAATAATCTATTCATAACCAAATAATGCTAACCAAAATGCGGTCATATCCTACTCAAACGTTTAAAACATTTTATTTCCTTCAAACTGCATTAATTTTTTATAAGATATTCGATATCTAAGTATAACACAGCCGCATGTCTGCAAAGGGGGACAGAAAACCAATCAAACAACCAACAATGTGAATATTATTGTAATAATACACACTAGGAGGACCCGTGAAAATTTCACGGAAATTGTTGCCAGTACGTTCACAGTATGTCCACAGCACCACCAGTGAGGAATGAGATACCGTCTTCACAGGCCGGCTGAGGTCCATGAATTCCCTCAGCTGTAGTTTATTAACTCCCGTGAGTCGGCCAAACCTGCTCTTGAGAACTGAACACTTTGAATTCAGAGATGTACGTGAAGTAGTGGAGACTACTCTATGTAGTACTGTGGAGTTCACGTCGCAGTCTGGTGTGGGTTTATGAGTCTGCTGTGGGTTCTTGAAGATCTTGTCTGGTGGCTCGTGGCACTTCTCGCCGATGTGCAGGCCACAGTGTAAGAAAGAGCTGTTCTTACTGATTTCACTAAGTCATTTCTCAATAATTGAAATTGTGGAGAGCATTTCATATATATCACACGTGATTGCGAACTTCCCAGTAATGTTTTCAAGTGTGTTTGTAAACGGAGCCGTGCTTCGAGGGAATCGTTTATCTTGGAAGATTAAAACGCTTAAAACCTTAAGCGCCTCCATTGTTTCTTAACAACCTCAGAGTGTATAGTTCTTTACTGGAAGTGTTTTCTTACTGTTGGTGAACTGTACTTTCCTATTTGTTTACTTCACTTTATTATTCATGTGCGTTATTTTACTACAAATGCGCTACTCTACTACTCGTATACTCTTCCCTACCACTAATGTATGTACTCTACTACTAGTATACGTTACTCTACTACTAGCGGAGATAACTTCGTTTAGAAGTCTTCCTAACTTTATTTAGTTGACTTACATTTGCTCTACTACTGATAACGTGTGCTACTGCTAGTACACGTTACTCTACTATTAGTACACGTTACTCTACTATTAGTACACGTTAGCCTACTTTAGTACACGTTACTCTACTTCTAGTACACGTTACTCTACTACTAGTACAGGTTACAGTACTACTAGTATCCGTAGCTCAACTACTAGTATGTATACGGTCTTCTACTACTAACGTCAGCTTATTTTCTAATGTTCGCAGTTCTCATCGTACCTTAATACGAATGTCGCGCAGCAGAAGGTTGTATTAATCAAGGCTCGCTGCATATTTAACTACTTGCTCACCGCATAATATTGTTAACAGTATGTTGTAGTTTTACCGATTTTTACAGGGATGAAAATAATAATGATTGTAATGATTATATGATAATGGTTATATGAATGACGAATGGCTTCTGTGGGGATTTTTATTTGATCGATTGAAATTTAGCTTTACTAATATAAGAAAAATATGCCACTGCAGAAAAATAGTACAAAATAAATCTATAGTAATTACGCACCTTCGAAACTTATTTCAGTGGAAGACGTGGCAGCGATGAATGGCTCTATGTAGTTTTACTGCTCCTAGTCAGTTTTGATAATAATTTGAGCAGAAGACGTGGCGGCGATGGAATAATGACCTGCTCTGCAAAACACGTACTCGAGCGACTGCGTCGTAGACAGTGCCGCCCTCCGACACGCGAAGCTCAGCGGCGGCCCTCTTCTCGGGATTCAATCTCCGTGTCATTAGGCCGGGCTCAACTTCGCCTTATTTGCAGAATTTTATCCTAGTTACCTTGATCATTTGATATTTATTCTTCAGCGAATAGTACGAAATTTTGCAGTCGCCAGAGTTTGACGCTCTCTTGTCAGTTCGGATTACTAATTAGCATCCACGAGACTCAGCGTTGTAGCAGCAGCTTACTGCCTGCCTCCAAAGATCCAGTCTTTTACGCTCATTGTTCTGATTGTCAATTTTTTAGCTGATGCCAACTAATGAGCTGTTGTGGAGCTCCAGGCTTTGTTGGGGTCGGTGAGGTGCCGGACCGCTGGTGATGCGCAGCCGACTTGACTCCCTGTGTCTTGGACTGCGGGTCATTTACATCCATCGGCTCAAATTTTGGCAAGCGCTGTGCAATCTGTACGACCTCGACTATTGCTTCCACCACTCAATTTTGGGATGATGAACTGCGTCTTGGTTTTATACATTGTTGCATATTGTAAATCATGTTTTCTTTCTCTGTTTAATGTTGGTGCCCAACCTTTTTCAGCCACTTTTGAATAGATTTCCAAGTGGACTTAAAAATTAGATCAATCTAAAGGAAGGCAAAATAAACGTATTCAATAACTACGCATTTTTTAATTAATTATTTAATTTAATTACATATATACGATGCGTTTAAAAATTTAGTATTTTCTATCATAATTTTGGCTTTGAGAAACGGAGGCCATCCTTCCCCATTCCCCATGACGAAGTTGGTGACATGGGACTGTGGTGAAATATAAGTCCTTTACCTACAGCTTGTATCATATGTTATACAGTTTCCTAAAGTAATGCAGTCGAAAAATAATACAGCCTAGAATAATAATATCAGAATTACGCATGAGTTGTTTTTGTCTTCCATTAGAAATAATTTTCGTCAATGAGACACATGATTGTGCGTTCTGAGAAACGCTCCTCTCAGAGAGCACACGGTCGAGGCCTCGGTGTTTGGATGGTGTAAACCAAATAGAAATGAAGCATCAAAAAGAGGTCGAAAAGGGTGGCGTCGTTCCTAACGTAGTATGTGAAGAAATCGCATGAAATCCGAGACAAGGGATTTTATTGGTCATCAGTCGTGTCACTCACCTGACCTTTGCGTACCAAGGGACTTTAAGAGGCTGTTGGGTGTGTGCAGTGCCACCCTGGCTACGGAACTCGTCCTTGTTTTTCAAATGTGTTCTCATGAATTGAACAACCATCCAAGGTAAACTGATGTTGCGTAATTAAATGTAGATTAAAATTTAGTTTTGTTTTCCAAGGCTTACAATCAATGTTGAAGGAAGTTTGTTATTAAAGTTGTTTATTGGGCCTACTGTATTAATCTTGCATAATTTTTGACAGGGAACAACGTCCTAAGAAGGAGCATGTGGGTCTACAGGTTAATACGATGTGGTTCTTTGTGGCCTGCATTGACGCTCAGCATTTGCCATCTTGAATATCTTGAATATCTTGAAGTTGTTTGG
>VOMN01047133.1:0-15175 GCA_014899125.1 Orchestia grillus | reverse complement strand
GATTCAAAAGCAATACTGGACAACTCATCTGATCTGATACTGGCGGGCTTCATGGCAGCTGGAACGTTAGAGTTCGAATCCTGGCTCAAGCATGGAATTTCACGTAACCGGGGAGTGCTTCCCTTGGAAAAGGAAGCTTAAACCAAACATTCCTCACATCCCTCACCACGCCATTAGTTGTTGGCATTACAAAACCAAACGGTAGAACGTGTTGGAATTAATAAAGGTTCTTCAGAGGCTTTTTTTTTGGTCGCCGCAGTAAACGCCGCTTGAAATCTCAAGAAACTCCTCAAATGCAGGAAAATTCCTCCATTTAAAAGTTGCAGATGCTATAGGAAAATTTAGCGCATGGAATATCGGGGGACACTATGAAAGTCCCAATCAAAACTGTGGTGAAAAGAAAGCTTTCCGCGTGTATTCGTGGTAAGAAAATTAACTATTATTACGGTGCTTTTAGACGCCATTGGTAAAAATTAAGCCGTGGGATATCGGGAGGCAGTGATAATAATTAAACTCAAAATTAGGTTGCAAAAAGGTAATCAGTCTGTGCTCGTGGTAAGAAAATTAACTTGTGTTTATCATGTTAGTGCACTAGAAATTTTTTGAGTTTTAATTTGAAAGTAATTTGAAGGTTGTAGGTGCGACACCATGCTTGACATCGATCTCGACAATGACATACCCCAAACCCAAGGAAATTATTTACAGTGTCTTTATTTACATCTTATTTGTCACCTAAAACCGAAATAATTTTAAATTGGTTTTGAAATGAAAGCTCATCATATTCTTTACATATGAGATATGAATTGTTTTTTTTTAGACGTAAAAAAGAATTAAACTGGCCCTCTTCGCCATCCCGTTTTGAGTCCAATTTTTATGTCTCCCTCCTTGTTCAGACTCTAATTTTTAACTACGGTAATTGAATTTTAAATTACTCTCAAATTGAACGTAATAACATTTTCTATTCAAGAGTTACAGTATCATCCGCATTTTTAACATTAAGTTCATTATTTAAAATTTTAGGAGACGAGTATTTACTTGTCAGTTACTGGAATGCTTTAAACTATTAATTATCAGCACATAATGGTGAGTGATACACCAGTATTTAAAAAAAAATCTTTGAGCAGGGTGAAGCAGTGCTCTTTTCCGTGAAAAAATTGTTTTCCTTAGTTGGGACTCAAAACGGGTGTGAGTGATAAGGACGCGCGCAGCATATGAATTGCTTCAGAATTAATTGTCATGCATTGGATAGCTAACACTGAACAATGATTTTTTTAGCAGTGGCACCAAATCCGTTCCCACTTTCGCTACTAATAAATCCAGCTCGGTCCTCATATTAGCAGTATCTTGTGTAACAAAGTGAGATCATTGTTGAATTTCCTATAGATGGATTCCAGAGTGAAAGTAGATACTGCGGTTACTAGTACTGCAGCTACTGGTGCTCCGCCTACTGGTAGACTATGTGCCAGCTCGTGAGAAAAAAATGGAGGAGCATATTATCGGTGAGCGCAGCCAACTCTTCCAATGGTTTTTCCTTCTCCATTTAATCTTAGGAAAAGACGCAAAGGCGATGGAATTTTGGCCAAAAAACCGCTCTCTAATCATTGGTTTATCAGCACCCACTTCATGAGCGAGTTTTCAGACCTCTCGTAACACCTTGGAAGGCAGCATTGCCGCAGTAGCAAAAATAATAGATGAGGTGTCGATAAGCGACCTGATTTTCTCACCTTTCGACTTTTGTAACTTTTGCAAAACTCAGTTCTTTTGTTTTATATCGGTCTACCTCTTTGCGAGTAATGCTCCAGCAACACTACGGTAGTGCTCTTCCTTCCCAACAATCCCATTACTGAAGAATACGTGCTCTATCTGGGTGAACCAGAGAGCCAGTACCTCGGGGATGATATTGGGAAAACGTAATGAACTACCACAATGTAAAGGGTCTCGTGGGAGGTTCCCATTTTGAATTGCCACGTTATTGACCGGGGTTATGATTGCGATGGAATTTGCTAGATCCATTCTACCTAATGTAACTAACGAAAAAAAACTATCACAGGAAACTTCACAAAACATGATATTCATGCTCGTAAAAGGAAGCTTAAACCACACGTTATTAATTAATAAACCACCTTTATTAATTCCAACACGTTTTACAGTCGGGTTTTAAATGCCGTACAACTACTGGTGTGGCGGGGGATGTTAGGAATGTGTGGTTTAAACTTCCTTTTCCAAGAAAAGTACTCCGCAGTCACTTAAAAAGTTTCACCTGAGCCGAGGCTCGAACCCAGGTCCTTTAGGCTGTAAGGCTATCACTACTACACCGTGGAGTCTTTTTAGTTGTAGTGCATTGAAAACCCAACGTTAAAACGTGTTATAGTTAATAAAGATTCTTTCTACTTACGTGGTACAACTTGATGTTTGCTATACTTTATGCTTTATATTCGAGTTGTCCTGTCATTAGCAAATAAGACCAAAACCACATTTTTATGCATTTCCTTCTATGGTGATAACAAAGCCGCCAAATTCACCAATATTTGGATGAACGCAACAATTGAGCGCAATCGGAAGAATATAAGATCTACGTTTTCCGCATATGTTGTTGGGCGGGGGTTTGAAACATTACGAGTTTACGTTACTTCTAATCATGTTTGTTCCTGCACTACGGGAAAATAGACCTGCTAGGCTGCTCGTGAGGGTGGTGTTTGAGTTCTGTGCCGCAACTCTATCACTTTCAACCGTTTATACTTTTACAATCAAGAAAATAGGGTACTTAAGGTACAGGGCATCAAAGTCTTCATGCAGGATTGCCAACATATAGATATACTAAAATTCTATAACCCCAGTTACCCAGTAAAAATGTTACCTCAGATAAACTGGAACACTACATATATCAACTTAGTGCACCACTTGTAGTTGTTGGTGATCTCAATGCACATACCCATCTCCTTTGTGAGGGAGATTACACTAATCCCTCCGGTATAAGCCTAGAATCAGTCTTTGCAACTGACAATGCATGCCTTGCTAACCCATTCAACTTCTATACTTATACTAATAGATGCCCCGGATCAACTGCATATATGGATATATGCCTCTGCTTGCCACAACTGATTTCTGACCTTACACTCCTACATATGCAATGCATGGGCAGGGATCACTACCCCATCAAGATGTAAATAGATATATACCCTTCAAGAGAATTTCTGGCACAACCTAATAGATGGCTGATGAAATCTGTCAACTGGGTCAGATGAAGAAAGGAGACTGATTTGGGATCTTGCTCAGTGCCTGATACAGCTAAAAACATCAATAGAACTATAGTGAAAAAACTGTTTTCAATAAATAAACATATACCCACTACTCCATCTGGAAGTGGGCTATCCCCCCCAAAAAAAAAACCTGTTGGTGGTTCAATGACTGCCAACTAGCGGTCCTTGATTGGTGAAGAGCATGTAGCACCTTTAAAAGACATCCTACTTCAGCCAACTTGGCTCATTGTAGACTTAAAACTGCTTTTGGCAAAAATGTAATAACCAGACACAAGTATGCATCATGAGAGAATTATGTATCAACTATAAAATGCACTAATACAAAACTCTACCTGACAGTCTCTTTGAAGTGTGAAAATAATTAGCAATTTACTATTCATATCACAAAAGTATATTTTGAAAATTTATTAGATATTTGAACTATAGTTGTGCATTACAATGATGATTTTAAATACGTTTCAGTAGGCTTCCTTCTGCGATGCAAATTTGCTAGCTAAATTTGTTCAATTTAGGAGTGTTCAAAATTAGCTTAAAAAAATGGAGAGACCACTGCACTAGAACTTTTAAATATCCCTAAATTGAACACATTTAGCTAGTAAATTTTGTCCTTCAATTCAAGTGCAGTTATGCTATTGATGCCAGCCCACCACTCAGCTTTTCACTGGCCAGTCTCACTTGTAAATTCCAAAATAGGAACTGCCCAAAATAACTAATTCAATTTGAATGTTGAGGTGCAAGTGTATTAGGCTTGATACAGAGAAGAAACCTTGAAAAGGATTGGAAGATGTGCCCTATATAAGACCCATGCATCTATGTGGGTTAGTGCATGCAAATGAAATGTGCTTTAAACAATGCAGAGTAAGAGCAAAAATCATTGCTCAATTAAGGATACAACAAGAAATTCTAATATCTAACCCACAGTTTTTTTGTGTTGAAACTGACCTTGCATTTACAATTTTCTGTAATTATCAAATTTTTATTATATTTATAAACTAGATATTTAAAAGTACAGCTCTTAGTTTAGTACTAATATATTATTACAGCACATTGATGATTTTTATGGCATGCATAGCCTATGGATATTAGAAAATAAATAGGTGCCTTGCCACTAATTAATATTAAATATAGGTTTTCCATCACTAAATTGTCATATAAGATAATTAGTAAGAAAATTTATGTGTATTAGTTAGGTTTTCAGTGAATGTTTCTTGCTAAGTGTCATGGTGTTTTTTTTTCTGGGAGTTAAAGTTATTTTTTTAGTGTGCAGAAATTTTTCAATAGTTTTATTTCCTTGATTCTGGAGATGTAAGCTTGTTGGCACAAAAGACAAATGGCTCCATCAACTGCAGCAAAGCGGAGGTGAGTTGCTTTCCTTCAATATTATTGTAAGCAGAAGCACAGGTCATGAGATGTGTAATTCAACATACATATGCTAAGCTATATTGAATAAATGCTACTGGCATTTATATGTATCATCATGAAATGTATAATTGTACATTTATGTACAGGGTGATTGAAAAATGGGAACTTTTTGGAAAAACCAATGAAAATGGAAAACAATTCAACAAAAGATTTGTTGTTGACAGTAATTAAACCACTACATCTTGTCATTCAAAAGAGTAATATAAATCATCAATGTTTAATTAGTAGGTCCTGTACATAACATCCTCATGAACTTAGACATTATTCCAATCTGCTCTGGTGGCTTCTCATTGATTGCTGAAACATCTCAGCTGGGATACAACAAATTTCGTCTTATATTTTCGGTTCAATTCATCCAGTAATCTTGGCTGAGTCCTCACAAAACCTGGTTTCAACATGTTGGTGCAACATTGCACACTGCAAGGCAATGACAGCTGTGTGAGAATTATTCAGTAACAATGTCATCTGAAGATTTGATTACACTCCATGGCTTTAAGCTCACCAGATTTGTTCATTTGTGATTTTTTCTTGTGGGGTTACTTTAAGACTTAGATCTACATAACTCCATCAAGAACACTGGATGAATTAAAACGAAGAACTCAAGGTTAAATTCGTTGTATTCCAGCTGAGATGTTACAGCAATTAATGAGGCACCTTTAGAGCAGATTGTAAGAATGCATACATAGACAAGAATACCATCTACAGGACATAATTTTTAAGCATTAATCATTTGGATTACTGTCCCTTAACACTTTGACTGCAATTCTCCATGCAGGAAATATTTCATGTTGACAAAAAGTTTGGCTGTGAGTTTAAAATTGAAGGATTTGCTGTCACAAATTTGGTTATCCATTTCCCCCATAGTCCCAACTAGCTTATTTGAGTAATGAACACAGATTTTATGAAAACTTGATAATTTGTATTCATATATATTAGAACTTTCATTACGTTAGGTTAGGTTTGATGATCGTGTGTACCATATATGGCTCACGTCACAGTCAAAGTGTTAGAAGGTAAGTTGTAAGGGTTCAGTTGGTGTCAATATATTTTATTGAATTTATTCCATTTTGATTGGGTTTTTAAAATGTTATCATTTTTTGGTTCATTCTGCATAAACTATATTATCATCATTATTGTGCATGTGTGTATTCTTGGATCATGTTGTGTTAAATCGGCCATCAGAACATGTTGTATGCATAAAGAAGTGTCATTATGGTTAATAAGTTACTCTGCAAAGAGGCCGTATACTTTTCTTGCAGTGAATCAATTCTTCAAATTTCTTCCTGCATATAGTTACAGATTCACAGACACAGTTAACAAAACAGGCAAGTGCACTTTGCCTCTATACAGAAATATAAAAGCATAATTATATGTGCTATTCAATAAAATCAAATTGACGTTTTTATTGCAGTCTTAGGTTTTTTGTTTATTGCTAGATGCATTCAGTTCTGCAAGAAAAATTGAAATCTGAGCTAAGCTGAGTTTATCATGAAGAGAGGATTAGATTAGGGTCTACAACTCAACTCATGCATAATTTAAAGTTCAGTGCATCACACTCATACTTGGAGGGCAAAGTTGTTCATTTGAAACTGTCTAAAAAATTCAGTTTTTTTTTATACTTCTTTGTAACAGTTACAAGGTTGAAATACAATGTATATATTTTATGTTTTGTGCACATTTTATCTTATTTTTGTTCATTATTTTCTTGTATTGCACTGATTTGTATAGCAGTACACTTTAGGATTGTGCTTGGGCTTCAGCTTGTGTGCTGCTCAACAAAACTTTATCATTGCAGTGAGGAAAAAGACATCAAAATCCGCCGCAAGTGCATTGAAGTTAGCCTCAAAGCTATCAAGGAGCCTGGAGAGGCAGTGCAATCACACCTGCTGAGGTGAGTTTAAATATGTGTGTGTCTTATAGTCATGTCTACTACACCAATGCTGAGGTGTATTTACATATGTGTGTGTGTGTATATTTTATGTAGTCATGTCTACCACCTTAATGGTGAGGTAAATGTATGTGAGTGCCTTAGCACAGCTGAAACATCTGCATGCACTCTACACAGCTGTGCAAGGTAAGAGATTATTTCTGTACAGTACTTTTTACCATCATCAGCATCAGCGAGCTTAACACATATCCCTGCATATTGGGCCACAGGTGTACAAAAACAGCTATTCATTCTGCTGTTAGGTAATGGTTTGCTTCTAAGTCAATACTCATATTTTGATTAGTTTTAAAGAAAACTCTCATTTGAATGGTTAAAGTAACTAAACCCATTAATTCAAGTAAAGTAAAAAGCATACAAGAAGGAAGCATGTCTAACATCAAAACACAGAGTGTTGCCAAATTCAAAACCTACTTTGAATCTGGAATAACCTAACAGTAGAGCAGCCTAATGCAGGGAAGGTGTTTATAGGACTTGGAGTTCTATCTTCAGCAGGGTGTGAAAGAGGTGCAAGATTTTGTGTCTTTATTATAAAATCACAACAATAAGTGCAATTTGGTGGTGGAGGTTGAGTACTGGAATTTACTTATAGAGCCCACAGGGAGGGTAATTTATACTAGTACTTTGCAGTATTGTTGAAGAGGCTAATCAGGCTTTCTGCCTTGAGAACCTTTCCATCTTAGGTCTGTCCTTGATCTGATCTAGAGTCAGGTGCTTTCCCAAGAGGGAGAAACACACTTGGCTGTTGTGTACCATAATTAATCAGGCGCTGAAATATTTTTACTTATTTTAAATTCAGGACTAAGTGGAATTTTAATTTGAGACAGCAGATTCAGTAATTATACAGTAGACACTAACTAAGGGTTTTTATCACAAACATTGTCTACCTCATTCAGCAATTTTTTTTTTGTCTAAAATAGGTGCAATATGAAAACATAATTACTTGGAAAGAAGGATTTGCTTAGAGATAGGATGAGATATTTGAACCTTGCTGAAAAAGGCATATTACTTTCTTGTCATAGTCATGTTTGCCACCTCAATGTTGAGGTGAGAGTCTTGTAGTCTTGCCTGGCCACTCACAAAATGAATTGGGGTTTCTTGCAGGTCTTACCTACTTGAATACTTGAAGAAGAAATATCCTTAGATGGAAAATGTTGGTGTGGTGTATGATTTTGCCTTTCTTGTGTTTACCATTTCATGTAGGGACTTCCTTCCTGAACCATGATTGATGCCCTGGTTTTGTCATTCTAGTATCTACTAGACTGTTGTCTCTATGGCAAGGTGCTGGAAGTGCTATCTGAGCACAATAAGTGTACTGGTTTGTGTGGCAATGGCAAGGTAGTTTTTTCTTTTGTTCTGTGTAGTATGCTTCATGTTGATTGCTATGGAATGTTATGTTGTGGCAATTGAAGGAGTAGTACCAGTAATTCCTGTCCTGCTAAAAACATTTCCTGCATCTGCAGTGTGTTGACATACTTCAAGTTTGTATATCCATGCTACTGAGTTGTAATATTTACTGTGTAAATTCTACTTTAAAACTGTTTTGCAGATTTTGTTGTTGAAAATTGTATAAATTTTTATGTATTCTGCTTCAACTTTGTGTAACTATTGATGATGCCAGAAGACTGCATAAATTTTGTATCAAGGGCCTTGCTATTCATACCTGCCTGAGTTATTGGTTGTTTGCCATTAGATGCCAATCACTACCACAGTTTTCTCAGGCTGTGGAAGCAATGAAGTAACAGTAGCTACTGCTATTTTCTAAAAACTTTTGTCAACAGTAATGTTGATAATCCATTTATGGGTTAGCAGTAACAGAGTAGCAACTGCTCACTTCACCAAAATAAATAAAGGCACCTTGGAATGCTTGATTGCTTTTCTCTTTGCCATAAGTGTAAAGGTTCTTAATCCAATCTCAATTTGATGCTTCTTTGATCAGAATTGTATTGTTCCTGACATCATCTTGCATCCAATCATAACTCAAACTTGTAGCCCCCTAGCTCCCTCCTCCTCGAGGTGCCGAGGTCCTTCATAACTCACTCCCCTCACCCACCAGAGTGCTGGGGTCGCTGGTGACACAGAGCCCCAGTGTGCTGACAGGCAGCTCGGCGTGGCAGGACAGCCACAGCGGGGCAGATGGCGAGCAGCAGCACAGCGTGCAGCCAGGCACAGACCCTGCACAGCACCCTCTTGGTACGCAGTTCATTTAATCATTTATTTCCAGGCTAAACATCCCATGCCTTGAACTCTGTATTCTGCAACTCCTATAATCCAGCCTAATTTTTAACCAGCATAATGTTTGGCTAGCTTAATGTTTGGCTGGCAAAATGTTTGGCTAGCATAATGTGTTTGGCTGGCAGAATGTTTGGCTTGTGGGATGTTTTGCTGGCATTCTTCCTCAGAAGGCATAGGATAGGCTATAGGCAAAATAGGGTTAGGTTAGTTAAATTTGTCTATGTTATGGTATGGAAACTGACATCCCTAGGGGACACTTAAATTACCTCTGCTGTAGCTAGGCCTTTGGGACTTCTATCTTTCATGCCCACTTTGCTTTCTTTCATTTTTATGCCCTCTTCACTGATCATTCTTTATTTTTTCTTTCTCTTCCTTTTTTATCTTTTGTGTGGGAACACACCTTATTCATAGATTTCCCATTCTGTAAAGTCCAAACTAAATTGTCCCATCTCTTTCAGTGCAAGATAGTTTGAGTCACTAAAATGCTACTATCCTTATTACTATTAATAATTGGCTGGCATGATGTGTGGCATGTGCACAACTGCCAACTGTACCAGTGTGAGTGAAGAACTTGATTTAAAGGGCTTCAAGCATCCCCAGAAAAAGCTGTTCAATCTTTTTTTTCGAGCACTGCTTGTGGTCTCCGACAAGCATTGCGTTTTAGAAACTGGATATGCAAGGTTTCGTTTTTTATATATTTTTGTTTGTTCCAAAAGGTGTATGCCTAGTTTTGAAAGGCAGCCAAATAAGTGCCACAAAAATGTGTGGCAAAAGAAGGGTTTAGAACATGGGTTGTTGTGGATCTTTAAGACTGACTGATTCAAAATTCATTGACTTCATTTTAAGCAGTGGACTTTTTATTAGAGAAGAAATGAGAACCCAGTATGATGGGCACATGCATGCTGGAAACTCAAGATGAGCATTCTTTTGTTCTAAATGTGCTACAACTTATCTTTGTATCAATAAAAATGTTAACACTTAAGAACAGTTGTTACTGAAATGATTTGTGCCATGGGAACACATTTCCTGTTAAAAAAATTTTTCTACAGGTAAAATGATCCACCTGGGAGGTCACATCTCATAAAATGAAGAAATGTGTGAATTCATGTACTGCTTTTTTTATCGCATTGCATGTCCAAGATGCTCTGTGGCTCTTAAATATGCAATGCTCTTTGTTTTTGCTAATGTTTAAATCACACCTCATGAATATGTTTAATTTTACCTTTGCTAATTTCCTGCACTGCAAAGCACCACTCAGCATTGGTCAAGTGAGTGCAAAAACTTGTGAAGTAACTATCCTAATTTTCTCCAGAACTCTTATTCTTAAAATGACTAAATCCCTGACTTTGGAAGTGAAAGGTACTAATTCTTGTACATCTAATGTTATAAAACTCTGTGCTCAAATTTTTCACTGACTGTTCCATAGAGAGCTTAGTTCAGATATCTTTTATGTGAGTAGTTTTATTCTTCAATTATACTCCTGATCTTTTCCTTTGTGAAGTTGTGTGTGATGAATGGACTTTGTGTGAATTACTTTGATTGGAAATATTTCGCATTTAAAGTTCTGCTGTACCGTGTTTACTTGAGTGCTCATTTCAAGGTTTTCCCTGTCCCATTGATGATCCACTATCTGGCAGTAACATGTATCTTTGGGGGGCCAAAATTGTGGATAAATGTAGATGCCCTGACAAAGAAGTTACATTGGGTGATTGGCCATATCTTGTGCCGTGTACTGGAACATATATAATCACCTCTAATTTTAGTTACACAAGCTATTGCCATGTACATCACCTGTTGACGCAGTGAAAAGTTAGATTGAGTGGAGTATCATGTGTCTTGTGCAGTATTTCCTTGACTGGTGTTGTGTCTGTGGTGCAGTGTTCCATTCACTGAAGTGTTTTCTGCTGTGCAGTGTTCCATTAACTGAAGTGTTGTGTCTTACTGTGCAGTGTTCCGTTAACTGAAGTGTTGTCTGATGTGCAGTGTTCCCTTGACTGAAGTATCATGTGTCTACTGTGCATTAGGTGTTCCCTTGACTAAAGTAACATGTCTACTGTGCAGTAGGTGTTTCCTTGACTGAAGTATCATGTGTGCTGTGCAGTGTTTAGCTGCTGGCTGCTTGCTGTACTCACTGGCATTGAGAACTCGGCAGCGCTCAGGCGAGACAACGTTAAGCTCCAAGTCAAAGTTCTCATGGTTGGTAACAAAATTTTAGTTCTTGCTCTAAGCTGTTTGCGTGTGGGTGTAAATTTTCAGAAGTTTTGTTTGGAATTAGTGCTCACCCCATAACAACCAAATTGTTTGTTTTTATAAGAAGACTACATTTATCTCTGTACAAAAAACAAGCTGCAGTCTCATGGATACTATATGCAATAAGATTGCACTTGACTTTCAGTGATGAACTGGCTGCCCCCTTATGAAACGGGATGGTGGGGTTCTTTGTTGGCAATAAAGGGTTAGCCCTTAGATGGCAGTTTATAAGAGTGGAGTAAAGCTTTTTGCTTAGTTATGTTTATGTGCTATTAGATAGGTACCAACTGTATCTATTTTGTCCACAAGGTATGCATAAACATTATGAATAAATAAAATTTATTTTTTTAATGTCAAACATGAATGCTTTTGGGTCGAAAAGGGATTAAAAAACACCATACATCTCATTAGGTACATTAATATGGATTAAATGTTCTCTAGTGTTTTAGTTAAATCCATAAATATGTGTAGATTATCTCAACATGCATAAATCATGTCAATATGTACAGATCATCTCGATATGCACAGGTATTTCAATATGTACCTCTAGGTTAAGTAAGTGTGCATAGATTCTTAGAAGTTTATGTATGAAAGTTAGAAAGTTTAGTTGGACGTGAATTTAAAGAAAATCTATAAAAGATTTACTGGCTACATAATTCTAGGAGTTACACCAATAAAATTCAGCAAATCTCAGTGTATGAGGAATCTATTGTGAGTTTAGTTACTTGAGTGGAACATTTTTTAAACTTTTTCATATTTTATAGAAGAGTCTGGTGCATCATCCAACTGATCTGATTTTAGATTCTCGTCCAGTTGCTGCCTAATTTTTGTTCGTTGATTATTTTGATTGACTTGCGAGGTGGTGATGTTGAAATGCCTTTTTTAGTTTTAGTTCTGAATTCATATGATCGTGAAATAACTTTCCAGTCCATCGCAGCAAGGAACCCCCAGTTCTTCAGGATCATCTTGGAGGACTACCACAGCATTGGCTATGGTGAGCATAGGTGCATTCTCAGGTATTGGTGTTACAATTATTGACATTATTATAAATACCAAGTTAATATTGGGTAGCTAAGTTTATCATTGATAATATTCAATTAGCCTTATTAATATTCAATTAGTTTTAAACAATGTTGCTACAATCGAATTAGCATTAGAGTTGCAAATTTCGTCATTATCCTCTGATTAGTACTATGCTTGTGAAGATATTATAGTTTAATGTATTGGAGCCAGATTAGTATCAGATTTGGTAGTTCTTACATCAATTTTCAGTTAGCACTATAAGTTTATTATTTTTATTATTGAAATCAAATTGGTATTACTTGTTCATTTTATCACTAATATTCAGTTTGTATTTTATTTGTTGATGCTATAAGAAATCCAATTAATATTAGAGTGGCTCATTTTATAAAGAATACTCGAGAAGTAATGCACTTGTGATTATGATCACTTCTATATGATTTGACAAGCATGTCCAACTTTGTGCCCCCTTTCTGCTGCGCTGTAGCTGCAGCGCGTAGTTGCGGCTCCTGCACGGCATTGCGGGATCGAGTTTGATGAAGCCCAACGGCTTTAAAGAAAATATCCTCTAACCTTTCTGAGTCTTGAGCACTGAAGTAGTTGTTCAATTTGATCAAACCTTGTCAATTGTGTTGCATGCCCACCTACTAAGACTCTTATGTATTTTCTGTGATAGATGTTAATAAATATGGGAGAGAGCCACCATAGTCCTCTAGTTAAAAAAAATTGGTACTAATGTTACACAAAGGAAACATAAACTTTGAGCTGGTGCTGAAGTATCACTGTAGTGCGTAAAGCATTGAAGGGAAGTTAGTCATGGTGATGCTCAGTTCTTGGTTTTTGAAGCGAGAGCACTGAAGTTGAAAGTTTAGGTGGGGAAACTCCTGTTGTAAGTTGAAAAACTTTGATGCCAACGGCCTCACCACATTGATTGCACCACTTCTCATCTGATCAGCGAAATTAAGAAATTTTGGGTCTAGTTAGTACTTGGATAGGTGGAAATTTTTTGATTATTTTTCACTCAGATTTTGTGACTGTTGTGTTTGATAGCTGGCATTGCTGGTGCAATGATGCTTCTTGTATGTGTGCACACACACACCTGGAGTACATGGGCTAGTGAGGGTACTTTTGTTCTGTACTGTAGCGTGCTGTACACAAAGCTTGTAGGTTGCCGAAAATGTACTTCTGTGCTGCTAACAGAGTATCTGCGTGGTCTGTAGTGTGTGTGTACACTTCTGTGCTGCTCTGTAGCGTAGTGCACACAAAGTACATGGTCTGCAGCATGCATGTGCACTTCTATGCTGTGCACAAAGTACGCGATCTTTACTGTACCTATGTGCTAGTACTGCTGAATTGTTGTGCTAGTGTGCAGTATCTGAAGTTCAGTACTGCAGCAGAGTGTGCAATGTGCAGACGCTGTCATGCTGGGGTGCGACCAGCTCCTGCAGGCTGTCAAGACGATGGAGGCGCCCCTGGTGCGTCCTGATGGGGGCGTGGCGGCCCTGCACGACCCAGTCTTCGCTGTGCAGGGTGAGTGTCTGGTGGTTGTTTGCTTGCGTGTGTGTGTGTGAGGTCATCTGCTGTGTTGTTAGCGCCTCTTGTGTGGAGAGATGCTGTTAGTGCTTGTAGTGAGTGCTGTTGTGGCTTTAGGGCCTACTCTGATACTTACTGTTTTCTACTTGTTGTCAGCTAATAGGGTCACTGCTAAATTCTTTTATTTCTGGTTCTTGATATTCCTTTAAAATCATGTGTGAACTCGTCAACGTGTCATAAAAGTCAGTTTAACTATTTCCATTCTATACTCACGCACGCTTATTTTTTTGAGTGATATTCTTCACATACCGACGTTCGTTATTGTTGAAATGTTTGTGCTTCAGGGTACGGATTCTTTACCTCTGAGAGGAACACTAAAGAGAATTCTGTCTCAAGTCATTCTGGAAATATCTTGAGATTGTCACGTTCCACTGGCGCACCTGGGGTGCTCAGTAATTCACTCGTCCACTTGATTCTTACTGGGTGCATCAGCGCAATTAGCTCAGATTTGTCGGGTCCTCTTCGTTTGCTTCGTGCATCTCAGTAGAGGGACCAATGGCTGACGCCCGTACGAGTGTCAGCACTGCTGGGGCCGTGGCACCGTCCTGCCGCCCGCCCGAGTTGGGGCACGACACTTCCTTGGGAGTGGAGAACGTATTCGATGTTCCTTACAGGCGGCATCCCAGTATAGCATCCCCAGTATGGGGGATGCCTGTGCTTCTTTCGAAGAACTTTCTGCTTGTTTTACCTCGTAAATTTCATTCTCATTCTACTTCTAACGTTCTTTTCGTTCTACCTGTTACTTTCTTCTCGCTCTATCTCTAACAGTTCACGATTTTCTAAAATCTACGTTCAACCTTTGGCTCTTGAACACATAAGTAGTTGTTCAAGGTTGGTCAAATCTCTTCTCTTGTGTAAACAGACGGCACATTCTCTTGCACTTCGACAGCCCTGCATGCAGTGAGAAGGTTGAATTGTTCGCTGCTAGTCTTAGTGCCAATACCAGTATTCGGGACTTCTACCATAACTTATTACTAATGTTATTTTTCATCTCTATTGCCATTACTCATCACTACTACTATTATTTATCACATCTACCATTATTCTTTAGCGATTCCATCATTCATTAACTGTACCATTATTCTGCACCATTATTTATTCATTACCACATCACCTCCCCACCCATTCACTACGACCTCTCCACCATTACATGACCCCATGACGGCTGCTGCAGCAGGCGGGCGGGCCTCCCTCGTAGCCCTGGCCACACCGCGGAAGAGGCCGACGTCCTCCGTGCTGCAGGACTCCCGCTGTTACTGCCCCATGAGCTCCGTCCTGTCCTTCCTCTGCAAGGACACCAAGCAGCCCTTTGTGGACCTCTCCACGCGGGAGGCGCGGCAGGTTGTGCTGGCCACCGTGCTGGAGGTACCTGCCCTTCTGCTTCGCTGCGTGTCTTGGGGCTTTGAAAGAAGGGGTGGTGGGTCTTGTGGCTCTGGAAGTAGGGGTGGTG